>JAWNPK010000007.1:0-275751 GCA_035047565.1 Drosophila mulleri
CCTGGGCATTGTGCGTGAATTCCCTAAGATAAGCCGATAGAGTAGATTTAAGTTTAGGAAGAGAGAGTTCTAAGGGATAAACGTGATAGTGGATTTGTTAAAAATTCGCACAAAGGACATAAAACGCGCTGTGCAAAGAATAATCCCTAGTGCAAATTGGTAAGTGGAGAGGCCGATAGTGTCTAGTTGTTCGGGACGGAACCGAAAAACTTAGACGACCCAACAGAGAGGCTGAATCAACGTCACCACTAATCAATTTTATGCAAAAAAACAATTCCTAGTAATTGTCCTGCGATTGGTTAGTGATGGAAGGTCAATCAGCTGGAACCTACTATGATAAGACGGTAATCGTACATTTACTGTCCCATCTAAGGTCTCCTAAGGCAAAGGGAAGAAACTGTTTTTGGACCGATTCAATACGATCCTGATACAGTTTATGCTGAGGAGACCATACAACAGAGCAAGGTACTCTAAGATAGGACGCACAAGCGAAGTAAATAATCGCTTGGTGGTAAAAGGGTCTTTAAATACCTTAGACCACCGTTTAAAAAAGCCAAGCACACTTTTGGCTTCATTAACGATGGTAGAAATATGGAGATTGAAGTTAAGTTTACAGTCAAAAAGAGCACACCAAGATCTTTGACTGTATAGATGCGTCTTAGGGAAATGTTGCTAATTTTATAATCGAGAGCAATTAGGGGAACGGTACGACTGAAGGTCATTGTCATACACTTTGAACAATTTTTAAGTCCAGCTGGTTTGCCACACACTAAAGTTGAAATGCATTTAGGTCATCTTGAAGGTGATGATGACCATTTGCATTGGAGTAGGGAAGGCAAAGTTTGACATCATCAGCATACATAAATATGGTAGAATGTGAGATACAGCTAGGAAGGTCATTTATGAAAAGGGAAAAGAGCAATGGACCCAAATGGCTACCCTGAGGTACACCAGACGATATAAAGATCTCTTTAGACATAGCTGTTCTCAGCAGGACTCTTTGGGTTCTACCCATTAAATAGGAAGAAATCCAAGACACAAGTCTAGGTGAAAATCCTAAGCGTTCGAGCTTAAGAATTAGTATATGATGATGTACTGAGTCAACATAAGTCAGCATAAATAACATCAGTTTGAAATTTTTTAGAAAAGCTGTCATTAACAAGCGAAGAAAACTCAAGTAAATTAGAGGACGTTGATCGATTTTGAATAATCGATTTGCAAAAATTCTACCAGGCCGATGTTATAATTTTCTCAAATAACTCAAATAACGGAATAGCAGATAATTTCGAAATGCCTCTATAATTAGAAATATCAGATCTTCCACCTGATCTGAGATCTTCCAATGATAAAAGATTATTTAAAAATTGAAGGGAACACAGAAGTATCCAAGGAAAAACAATTATAGTAATTGTGACTGAAGAGAAACACTGCACTCTTTAATCACATACCTAGGAATTTTATCGGCACCGGGAGAGAAAGATGATTTCAATGTCCTAATGGCTGAAGCCAGAGTGGCATATTCAGTAAATATGGATATGAGTTTATTTATTTATTTTCCTTAAGGATAATTGACAAACATAGAGTCAACTACAAATTAAAAAAGCCTAACAAAGTACAGAGAATATCACTAGTAGCACCGACCCGATGGGGGTGTTTTATTTGCCAGTCCGGCCAGCTATGCCCACAATTTACAGCCAAATATGGTCAGTGCTACTAGTGAAGCTATGAAAAAAGTGTTAGTAAGAAAACTTAAACAACATATTAAAGGCATATATATTGACTATATGAAATTAAAAATAAAAAAAAAAAAAAAAAAAAAATAAAATAAAAAAAACATATAAATAAACAATAACAAGTAAGAAAGCTCTAGTCGAGACTGCTCGACTACGAGATCCCCTGAACCCTTCAAGCAACAGCAAACACACACACATACACACGCAACACACATACATAGACCCCCATAGGCGCGCACGCATGGGCTGCAGTGTGAGCTCACTATGGGAACTTAATTGTTTAATAACTTTTTTTCTGAACGTACGTTCTTCATGAAACTTTTAGATTGTGTTTATATCATTAATATGCGCGTATGTACCAAAGCTCAAGTTTCTAGTATTTGAAATACGCCTTTTACAAACTTATGGGTGAGGGGGTGGATATAAGGGTGGGGGGTGAAATTGAACAAAAATCGAAAATCTATAACGTACATATCAATCTACATTTAAAATTTGGATACTCTAGCTCTAAAGATGTAGGAGATATAATTTTATAACTGCATTTCGATAAGGTTTTTGATCGATAAAAAAATAACGGGATGAGTTATCGATTTTTAGTGATAAACTCGATATGCGCGCTGTATTTACGGTCATTTTTAAAAAAAAGTTCAAGTCTCTAGCTTCTATATCTTCTGAAATCGACGCGTTCATACATACGGACGGACGGACGGACGGACGGACGGACAGACAGACGGACAGTGCTAAATCGACTCAGTTCGTCGCCCTGATCAAGAATATATATACTTTGTGGGGTCTGCCACGCCTCCTTCTCCCTGTTACATACTTTTAACAAAACCATTATACCCTGATTTCCCATTTTCAATGGGTTCAGGGTATAAAAAATAATAATAAATAAAAAACAAAAAAAGAAAAAAAAAATTATAATAATTACAAAAAAAAAAAAAAGAGAAAAGAAAAAAAAATTAAGAAAGATTTATGAGAAATCAAAAAAGAAAAGTGTAAAGGAATAGTCGAAAAAGAGTATAGAATAGAATTGAGAATACACAACACAACATTGGCAACGAAAAATGTATACTTATGCCTGGGCATTGTGCGTGAATTCCCTAAGATAAGCCGATAGAGTAGATTTAAGTTTAGGAAGAGAGAGTTCTAAGGGAAAAACGTGATAGTATTTGTTAAAATTCGCACAAAGGACATAAAACGCGCTGTGCAAAGAATAATCCCTAGTGCAAATTGGTAAGTGGAGAGGCCGATAGTGTCTAGTTGTTCGGGACGGAACCGAAAAACTTAGACGACCCAACAGAGAGGCTGAATCAACGTCACCACTAATCAATTTATGCAAAAAAACAATTCCTAGAATTGTCCTGCGATTGGTTAGTGATGGAAGGTCAATCAGCTGGAACCTACTATGATAAGACGGTAATCGTACATTACTGTCCCATCTAAGGTCTCCTAAGGCAAAGGGAAGAAACTGTTTTTGGACCGATTCAATACGATCCTGATACAGTTTATGCTGAGGAGACCATACAACAGAGCAGTACTCTAAGATAGGACGCACAAGCGAAGTAAATAATCGCTTGGTGGTAAAAGGGTCTTTAAATATCCTTAGACCACCGTTTAAAAAAGCCAAGCACACTTTTGGCTTCATTAACGATGGTAGAAATATGGAGATTGAAGTTAAGTTTACAGTCAAAGAGCACACCAAGATCTTTGACTGTATAGATGCGTCTTAGGGAAATGTTGCTAATTTTATAATCAGCAATTAGGGGAACGGTACGACTGAAGGTCATTGTCATACACTTTGAACAATTTAAGTCCAGCTGGTTTGCCACACACCAAAGTTGAAATGCATTTAGGTCATCTTGAAGGTGATGATGACCATTTGCATTGGAGTAGGGAAGGCAAAGTTTGACATCATCAGCATACATAAATATGGTAGAATGTGAGATACAGCTAGGAAGGTCATTTATGAAAAGGGAAAAGAGCAATGGACCCAAATGGCTACCCTGAGGTACACCAGACGATATAAAGATCTCTTTAGACATAGCTGTTCTCAGCAGGACTCTTTGGGTTCTACCCATTAAATAGGAAGAAATCCAAGACACAAGTCTAGGTGAAAATCCTAAGCGTTCAAGCTTAAGAATAAGTATGTGATGATGTACAGAGTCAAATGCTTTACTGAAGTCAGTATAAATAACATCAGTTTGCATTTTTTTAGCAAAGCTGTCATTAATGAGCGAAGTAAACTCAAGTAAATTAGAGGATGTTGATCGATTTTGAACAAAACCATGTTGAGATAGTTGAATAATCGATTTGCAAAAATGCTGCAAGCCCGACGTTATTATTTTCTCAAATAACTTCGGAATAGCAGATAATTTGGCAATGCCTCTATAATTGGAAATATCAGATCTTCCACCTTTTTTATATAAGGGAATGATAAAAGAATCTTTCCAAATTGACGGGAACACAGAAGTATCCAAGGACAAGTTAAACAATTTTAGTAGATGTGACTGAAGAGAAACACTGCACTCTTTAATCACACAACTAGGAATATTATCTGCACCAGGAGAGAAAGATGATTTCAATGTCCTAATGGCTGCAGCCAGAGAGGCTGCGGTAACTTTAGGAGCATTTATAGACCCAAATTCACGAAGTGAATATGGATATGAGTTGCTGTAGAGATCAGCAGAAGACTAAGTGGATTGAAAAAAATCAGCAAATAGATCAGAGGAATCCTGGTCATTGCAAGTTTTTACACCACCAAGGACAAATGAGGATGGCAAACCAGAAGATTTACGCTTCGAATTAACAAATGAGTAAAATTGTTTAGGATCTCGAGCAAACTGACGTTTGCAACGTATAAGATAATTCTCATAACAACTAGAATTTAAAAGATTGAAATTTGTCTTGGCAATGGAATATTTGGACCAGTCAACACTTGAACCAGATTTTTTATAATTTCTGAAACATTTGGTTTTAATGTTTCTTAAGTTCGAAAGTGTTTTGGTAAACCAAGGTGGCTTATTTAAAACTGGCGAAATACGGCAGAGAGGGACACAAACATCCAGAATAGAGTTTAAGGTAGAATAAAAGAACGATGCTGCCAAATTAATATCAACCGACTCATATAAAATAGACCAGTCTGTTGAATTAATTAATTCATTAAGCAGAACAAAATTGCATTTACGATAACAGCGACTAAGCTTAGAAGGCATTGGAGTATTAGTGGGAGGATTATCAACACTGAATAAAACCTCTAAAGTGGGATGATGTGTATCCTCTGGTAAGCAGAAAGGAGTTGATCTCGCGACATTTATGAGCGAATCATGATTAACAAACACAAGATCTAGAGTGCGATTTAGATGGTTTGAAATAGAGTTAATCTGAAACATAGACAGGTTAAACAATTCATCAAAGAGATAGTGATCAATTATCGGAATAAAGTAATTTGCATTAAAAATTGATGACCAAGAAGTGTTGGGAATATTAAAATCACCCAAAACCAGAAACAAGTCTTTATCATTTACATGATCATAAATTTCTTTAATACAAGTTATATGTTGAACATAAACTTGTATATCGGACGATGGAGGGATGTAAGAGCAAGTGATAAATAAGGAGCACGATGGGAGAGTTAATTTAACCCCTATAATCTCTGCATCATAAAGGGACGAAAAGCTAAGCCCTTCGGAGAGAATACAGGATTTAACAGCAATTAACACCCCATCCCCTCCACGCATAGCACGGTCAAGTCTATAAATAGTGAAATTACTTGAAAGGATCTCGCTATTATGAACATTTTTACACAACCATGTTACAGTGAAAGCAATAATATCATATTGAACACTAAAACTATGTAAGAATAAATTTTTAAGTTTAGTTTAGTTTAAGGCCGCGTACATTTTGATAAACCAGGGACATATGAGAAGAGGAATGTAAACTATTTAGTTTTTTGGTATAATGTTTGATGTTGATTGCACCGAAGGTGGATTCAAGGAAACAGGAGTTTATTTGTTGCGATTCTTAGGTTTGAATTCATGCACGACTACGTGAGGTGGCCAGAATTTAGGGTCACATATGGTTGTAAAATATTCCATCGGCACATTAATCTTAAATAAAGCAATTTCTCGCGGAGTTGCGAAACTAAACTTCGATATAAAAACATTGGCTGATATCTTGCTAGAAACAAAAGCAGATACTGCCTCACATGTAGTATCAGATGAAAGCCTAGATAAAAATACTTGCTTTCGAGGAGAGACAACGGATAAGGTGATGCCCGGAGTGGTCGACTTATTATCACTCTTTGTTTGAGCAACAATAGAAGTAGTATCCAAATTTGGAACAGGGGCTTGGATTTCAATAGTGTAGTATGTTGTATGTCATATAAGCATATGCTCACAGTATTGTAGTGTATACAATATATGGAGTTGACATATGCCCAAAATATAAGTAAGAGTATCATGCTCACAACATAGCAACACTTTGTTGCTTTACTTATATTATAACAGCTATACATAAGCGCCGTAATATGATCGGTCACTTATGTATAGACTGGCCTGCAGCGTGGGATCTGCAACGTAAGCATTGTTACGCTCTTGTCCACGCCGCAGCTTAAACGCTAAATGTATATGCCTTCTGCATATGCATACAAACATATATACACACACATACAGCATGCTATATACTCCCATTCTGCCGCTGCTATAAGCGACAGAATTCTTTATGTAAACTTTATGTATTTTAGGCTAAGACTTTATTTGAATAAAACACGGAGAGCATTCGCTGTCCACACCTAAAACTATAAAGACAGTCTTTTCATAACATGGCGACCGTGACAAGTGTCACTCTCGTGCAATTCAAATTTTGTGTTAAGAACTAAAAATACTTAAATAAGTGTTATGTGGCTGCATACCTATTGGCTGTTCTCGGTGGACAAGATGGCCCAGCCAATGCTGATCTAAAGAAAATTCTCAACTCTGAAGGGCAAAAGCCTAGACGATCTGATCAAGGAGGGTCGTGAGCAGCTATCATCGATGCTCGTTGTGATAACAATAGCAGCAACAACAACAATTTTCGTATGTACTAAACGTACGAAAAACAACAATGAGCCGCAGCATTTCTACATGTGTAAAACTAAAGACTCAGCTCTGTGAATACAAAGAGCTGAACAGCAAAAACAACAACAACAACAACCAGATCAGAACCAGCAGCCACAACAACTAAATGAAAATAGCGGCGACTTGTGAGTACACATGCTGTGTACCATCAGCCTGTGCGACGACCAGCACCGGCTCCGCCTAGCGCGTCAAGCTAGACCAACGGATCTTCAAAGACCGACAGTGCTACAAAGAGTACACAACTTAATCTGGACACAACACATACTGGATACCATAAGCCTGTGCACGGACCAGCACCGGCCACGCCTAGCGCGTCAAGCTGGGCCAATCAACATTAAGATGTGAGCCGACAGCGCTACTTAGAGCGCGCAACGTTATAGGCTATAATAATATATATTAAGATATAAAATTTAATTTAATTTAATAATTATAAATTGAAAAATTTTACTACTGAGCGACGATTGCGTTGGTCGGTATAGCGCATGGCCCGCGAAGCCATGCAAATATTAGCCAGGAAGACCACTGCGATGGTCGATTAGGTAAAAGCTAACACAAAAAAAAAAAAAAACTATATATATATATATATATATATATATAAATCACTACATATAAAATTAGAAAAAACAAAAAAAAAAACTTTTGATTTTGTTCAAGAAATGAAAGGGTATACACTAATTTTTCTTTTATTACAAAAAAAAAAAAAAACTATAAATTTGATTTGATTTATATTTACACAACCTCGTTATGACCCTTTTAATGGATATAATAATATCCAAAATACAAATCTTTAATGATTTAAAATGTAACTAAAACCTGTTTAGACGCACCCGTGTGGTCGCGGGACTTTAGAATACAGCCACAGTGAGAGACGCTTGTCGTAAAAGGCGACTAAGATTCTCAACTGGCAAAAGACAATCATTTTATAAAAGTCCTGAAGTCACTACCAGGCAAGTAAACAGAAAAATCCTGCAGGATATGTTCAAGAAGATTTGCTTATGCAATCTCTTAACAAACCGCTTCTAAGCCCAGCGTCATTTGTAATGACGAAATATGAAAAGTAGTGGCCTTGCATATAACAAATCGACATGTTTTGAGAAACATGAAGAAATTATAGCAAGAATAGATGTTAGCGATTTTGTACTCCAATGGAATTCTCGACTTAGGTCAGATTTTCCAAAGGCTTGCATGACAAGCCGGTGTATATATAATCAGCAACACAAGAGGCACCGTGCAAAAGATCTTTGAACTAGTTTCAACAGACTCTTTTAATAATGATATGGGCAATAATATATTTTAGAGTAGCGCTACTCAAGCCGGTGACCCAAATAATAATTAATAACGATCGAGAAGCGATACTGTTTACATTACATGCTAATCTACTATCTGAAATTGCAAATAAAAGTGCAACTGTTGCCAAAGCAATATTCAAAAATCTTGTTCTGAAGTACGGTCGAATGAAGACGTTCATTACGGACATGGAAACAGAGTATTAAACCCCATGTGACTTGTGCGAATACTTAAAGATAGACGATATGACGTCTACTGCACAAAACCACCAGACAGTTTCGAAAATAGATTAAGACATAACATTGATCTTATCAAACAATTTAAAGATAATCAAAATGAATAAAGCCAAAAAAAAAAATGCATAATAATTATCATTTTACTAATGTTATCATTTCTTGAACTATGAAATCAATTTTTTTTAATGCATTAAACTTTTTATTAAAAAGAAAGAGAAAATTTAAAAAAATTTTATTTTAATGCATTGTATTTTTTTTTTAAAGAAAAAAAAACACAAAATTTTTATATATTGTATTTTTTATATATAAAAAAAAAACAAATTAATAAAATCGGTCTGATCAACCAAACTTAATAAAAAAAAAAAATAAATAAATAAATAAAAATTCTATTCTCCTATATATATACATATATATACATATATATATACATATATATACATATATCATATAATACAAAAAAAAATTTTATGAAACAAAAAAAAAATTTAAAAAAAAAAAAACAAAAAAATTTTATATATATGTAAACACCTAAAATATTCTTTCTTAAGAATACAACATAATGTATAACCATATAGAAACAAAAATAATATCAATAATTTTTATTTTAAATAACTACATTATATTACGTTACTTTTTTAAAGAGGGGAGGTGTAGTATGTTGTATGTCATATAAGCATATGCTCACAGTATTGTAGTGTATACAATATATGGAGTTGACATATGCTCAAAATATAAGTAAGAGTATCATGCTCACAACATAGCAACACTTTGTTGCTTTACTTATATTATAACAGCTATATACATATAAGCGCCGTAATATGATCGGTCACTTATGTATAGACTGGCCTGCAGCGTGGGATCTGCAACGAAAGCATTGTTACGCTCTTGTCCACGCCGCAGCTTAAACGCTAAATGTATATGCCTTCTGCATATGCATACAAACATATATACACACATACAGCATGCTATATACTCCCAGTCTGCCGCTGCTATAAGCGACAGAATTCTTTATGTAAACTTTATGTATTTTAGGCTAAGACTTTATTTGAATAAAATACGGAGAGCATTCGCTGTCCACACCTAAAACTATAAAGACAGTCTTTTCATAACAATAGAAACATCAACAGGAGAAACAGATATGGGACCAGGTGAAGGAGGATCAAGTGAATTAGGAGCCGATGACAAAACAGAGGCGCAAGGTGAGGGAGGAGCAAGCGAATTAGGTGGCGGTACTATTATAGAAGGAGTTACCGACAACAAAGGAGTATCCAATTGAGAGAGAAGATTTTCAAAGCCGTACTGATTTAATATTTCTTCAGCAGCAGCCATGTCACTGGTCAACTGCATGGAAATCTTCTTCAGTTTCAAAAATTGTGCCCTCACAGCACTATACATTTTAGAAAAGTTGATCTGTTTTTCCAAGCAAGTCGGACAAGACCAGCGTACGCCTCCACTGCCAGCTTTAGTAGTGGACATAATCTTGTCATAATCACGCCCAGTAAGACCTGCACACTTAGTATGCATCATATTACCGCACAACCAGCAATTTATAAATTGCGGTTGAGCAGAATCAACTGCCTGCTTGTAACTGCAAGATTTTTTGCAGCAACTCATATTGGCAATTGGGATCAAACAGAAATTACTGAATGTAAACACAAATGTAAAAAACAAAGAGAGGTATAAATGTGTTGAGAGCGAGTCGAACAACAAAACAGCCGTTACAGAGCGCAACGAAAATATATGTTGAGAGAGCGAGTCAACAACAAAAACAGCCGTTAAAGAGCAGATCGAAAGTACACAGCGAGAGAGTATACTTGCACAACACTAAAATCAAAAATTCGAGAGAGGCTAATACAACAACAGTAGATAGTGAGAACAAATTATGCACACACAACACTAACAAACCTAGAAAGAGTGAACTGGGGAGAGCGCCTACAAATAGAAACACTAAAGCAAAAATGCAAATAATGAAACTAATGAACCGACGCTGCACACAAAACTTCACAAAATAAAAAAGCAAATTATTAACAAGTAAGAAAGCTCTAGTCGAGACTGCTCGACTACGAGATCCCCTGAACCCTTCGAGCAAAAGCCATTTGTATAATTTTAAGCGTCTTTCTGCTTATACAAACAAACACATACACATGCAAACACACATACATAGACACCCATAGGCGCGCACGCATGGGCTGCAGTGTGGGCTCACTATGGGAACTTAATTGTTTAATAACTTTTTTTCTGGACGTACGTTCTTCATGAAACTTTTAGATTGTGTTTATATCATTAATATACGCGTATGTGCCAAAGCTCAAGTTTCTAGTATTTGAAGGGGGTGGATATAGGGGTGGGAGGTAAAATTGAACAAAAATCGAAATTCTATAACGTGCATATCAATCTACATTTAAAATTTGGATACTCTAGCTCTAAAGATGTAGGAGATATAATTTTATAACTGTCTTTCGATAAGGTTTTTTATCGATAAAAAAATAACTAGACGAGTTATCGATGTTTGGTGATAAACTCGATATGCGCGCTGTATTTACGGTCATTTTAAAAAAAGTTCAAGTCTCTAGCTTCTATATCTTCTGAAATCGACGCGTTCATACATACGGACGGACGGACGGACGAACGGACGGACGGACGGACAGACAGACGGACAGGGCTAAATCGACTCAGTTCGTCGCCCTGATCAAGAATATATATACTTTGTGGGGTCTGCCACGCCTCCTTCTCCCTGTTACATACTTTTAACAAAACCATTATACCCTGATTTCCCATTTTCAATGGGTTCAGGGTATAAAAACACAGCAAACCGCGGATCAAACCTTGCACAGGAAATATAGATATTTGCAATATTCAACCGAACCGCAATTATGCGAAATTTAACATTACCATATAACTAAGAAAACAATAATAATTGCAGAGCACAAAAATAAACACGTCTGTTAACTCTCACTGAGAACTCTCTCTGATGGTTGCTGTAGAGATCAGCAGAAGAATAAGTGGATTGAAAGAAATCAACAAATAGATCAGAGGAATCCTGGTCGATGCAAGTTTTGTCACCACCAAGGAAAAATGATGACGACAAACCAGAAGATTTACGCTTCAAGTTTACAAATGAATAAAATTGTTTAGGATCTCGAGCAAACTGACGTTTGCAACGTATAAGATAATTCTTATAACAGCTAGAATTTAAAAGATTGAAGTTTGACTTGGCAATGGAATAATTGGACCAGTCAACACTTGAACCAGACTTTTTATAATTATTAAAACATTTAGTTTTAATGTTTCCCAAGTTCAAAAGTCTTTGTAAACCAAGGTGGCTTACTTGAAACTGACGAAATACGGCAGAGAGCGACACAAACATCTAGAATAGAGTTTAAGGTAGAATAAAAAAACGATGCTGCTAAAATTAATATCAAGGGACTCATATAAAAAAGACCAGTCTGTTGAATCAATTAATTCGTTAAGCAAAACAAAATTGCATTTACGATAACAGCGACTAAGTTTAGAATGCACTAATAGTGGGAGGATTAACAACATTTAATAAAACCTCTAAAGAGGGATGATGTATATCCTCTGGTATGATTAACAAACGCAAGATCTTGAGTCCGATTTAGATGGTTTGAAATAGAGTTAAACTGAAACATAGACAGGTTAAACAATTCATCAAAAAGATAGTGATCAATTATCGGAATAAAGTAATTTGCATTACAAGTTGATGACCAAGAAGTGTTGGGAATATTAAAATCACCCAACACATTTACATACTCATAAATTTATTTAATACAAGTTATATGTTGAACATAAACTTGTACATCACACGAGGGAGGGATGTAAGAGCATGTGATAAATAAAGAGCACGATGGGAGAGTTAATTTAACCCCAATAATCTCTGCATCCTGAAGGGACGAAAAGCTGAACACTTCAGAGAGGATACTGGATTTAACAGCAATTAACACCCCACCACCTCTACGCATAGCACGGTCAAGTCTATAACAAGTAAGAAGACTCTAGTCGAGGCTATTCGACTAGGAGAAACCCTGAACCCTCCAATCATTCTGTTGCTCCAATCATTCTGCACACATACATACACATGCATCCACCCGCACGCATAGGCCCACGCTCTGCTAACTGCTCAGCAAGCGGCGACTGTGCTTGGGCTGCGCTGCAGTGTGGGCAATATTATGAGAATTTATTTGTAAATAATTTCGTTCGAGCCAGGCCCACAAAATCCAGCCAGGCCCACAAAATCGAGTCCTGGTTATTGTGCAGTTACCCAAAACTTTTGGAAACACATCCCCAGCCCTCCGACATGACTTCTATAAAAAAATTTTGGAGCCAGGTAGACTTCCGAGGTCACAAAACATCGATATCTTCATTATCTTTCCTAAAGACAGGGCTACAGGAAGAGTGGGCCAAAATCGGCTCTAAGGACACAACAAAAACTATAACCACTATACAAAAACATCTAAGGGACACTCTAAAATATAATGGATATCATATCAAATGTAAAATGTCAACCGTTTTTCACAGAACTCGAATTTGGTCAGTAGTTAACGAAAAAACCGAATATTAAAGTATCGCCAAATTTTGTTTTTTTTTTTCGGTTATATATTAATTCTACTATATTGATATATACCTCATCGGAAAGGTAATTCACCAATCTATAAGTTAGCTTTTTATTTTTTTAATTTCAACTAATATTACAAGTTTATGGGTGGTTGAAATTGAAAAATAAAAAACCGAATATTAATGTTACCCACTGTATATATACTTATATATGTATATATATATACGAATAAACGGTAACGGAACAGAATTTGAATAAACTGAGAGAAATTGAAATTTAGAATGGAAGACGCTCACTCTAGGGGGCGCTGCGCCAAGCATAGGCAGCCGAGCCTACCATAAATCGGAGCGGAATTTACGAAAGGTTCAAGAGCGTGGTCCCGTTCAGGAAGAGTCCCTGAAACTAAGGGTGCCCATGGCGAACGGCGGGCGGTGCGGCGTCGTGAAGAAGGAAAGGAGTTCAGCAACGCTGGAGAGGGTGAGGCGCTATCCACGACTTCGAAGACTGGTCGACAAATCCCCGCGTCCAAAATCCCGTCGGAGAGGTCCTCGCCCTGAGGGCTCGCCGAACAAGTTCGTAAATGGGGCATGCGGTACGATGGCCGAACGGACCCGCTAGGTTTCGTGGAGATCGTGGAAGAAAAAGCGATCACTTACGGCATCGAGGTGGATCGGATGCCGCGGGCGATGAGCGAGGTATTCGCGGATAAGGCGGCGAAATGGTTCTTGACCAGCGGGTTGAGGGATTCATCGTGGGCCACTTTCAGGAGGGAATTCTTGGATTTCTTCCTCCCCCCGCAGTATTTCGAGCGCCTGGACGATCAAATAAGGTCGCGTCATCAAAGAGAAGGAGAAAATTTCAAAGACTATCTGATCGAACTAAGGTTGTTGATGCAGCAGGCACGGTATAGTACGGAGCAGGAGTTCTATCGAGCCTATGAGAACGCCGCCCCGGACTATCCGTTGTACGTGAGGCGTCATGACTTTGCTACACTGACGCAACTCACGCAGATGGCAGCCGAATACGAGAATGTCCAAGAACAGAGGATGGAACAGGACAGAGAGGCTGCAGCGAGCAGAGTGAAGGCTGCATGGTCGAAGCCGCCCGAAAATCGACCGAACAACCCTTTCTGCGCCCAGACGCCGGTATCCCAAGCTAGAGGTCAAACGGCAGGAGCAGCACCGGATGATGACACAGGAGGGTGAATCCGGAGGGGGAACGCGACGAACTTATTATCGGTGCGGGCGGGTAGGCCATTTCAAACGCGAATGTCAAAACGGACAGGCGCCGTCTAGTGGCCGTTGCGGAAGGAAAGGGAAAAGCAGGCGGGAATGCTGCGAGCGCGACGACGCGGGAAACGGGATGGGGCACCCCTCGCTGGAGCGGGGCGGCGCAGCCTAGACAGCAAAGATGAGGCGAAGAATCCCCTTTCGGTGAAGGATGGATGATCGTCGCGGCGGTGGTGATTGGGGGTCGAGCGATGACGGCCACAATCGACACCGGAGCCACACGCAGTTGCATAAGCGAAGACTGTGTGCGCCGACAGACGATTCGAGGCGAAATCCAGGAAATGCAGTCACGGATTAGACTGGCTGATGGATCCGCGCTGGAGATAACAAAGAGGTTGACTGTGGAAGTGAGTCTCACAGGAAAGGCTGTGAAAATAACATTGCTCGTCATGCCGACGATGCTGGACCACCTTATCCTGGGATTGGACTTTTTGTGTGCCATGGATACCAGTATTGTGGCAACGCAGCGCTCACCATGAAGATGAAGGAGGAGCCGGACGAGGAAACGTCCCTGAGGAGCGGGCCAAATATATCGAAAGAGAGCGGCCGGACTGAAGGTCCGCAATCGCTTGCTCGGTCAAAGGTTCGCGGACAAGAACGGAAGAGAGACCCGAAGCACCGTGCTGGACCCCGACGCAGAAGGGAGGAGCGGCGTCGGCGGGCAGAGTATTGCCGGTCGGTGGGCGGGACACGTCGGAGAGGGGCGGGTCGCCCGCCCAGTCGATCAAGAGATGTCACAAGACGCTGGAAAGGGCCGGAGGAGCGCCCCCCGGAAGTTAAGTTAGTGGGATTGAAGGCGGAGGACATCGGTGAAATTCGGAGTAGCCAGTCACCGTGGTGGCCAATAGACCAAGAAGAGGACGAAGAGAATGCAGAGTCTTTCCCCGACGACACGGGGTGTCCGGACGATCTGGAGGACGAACTGAAGGAGTTCCTGGAAGCGGAGCTGGCGCTTTTCGAGGGGCTGGACGGAGTATCAAGTATCGCCGAGCATAGCATAAGGATGCGGGATGATAAGCCTTTTAAACAAAGATATTATCCCAAGAATCCGGCTATGAGGAAAGTGATCGACGAACACGTAGACGAATTGATTCGAGCCCTCGCGGAGTCCGCATAGTCCGCCCATCGTCTTAGTAAAGAAGAAGACCGGAGATTGGCGCATGTGTGTGGACTACTTACAGCTGAATGCACACTCAATCCCAGACGCCTACCCCGTTCCGCGGATCAATCAGATCCTCGAGAGATTGAGACACGCACGATACATATCGACCCTGGACTTGAAGAGCGGGTACTGGCAGATCCCCATGGCGGTGGACAGCAGAGAATGCACGGCGTTCACGGTCCCAGGGAGAGGACTATACCAATGGCGAGTGATGCCATTCGGTTTACATTCCGCAGGCGCTACATTCCAGAGGGCATTGGACACAGTAATAGGACCGGACATGGAACCTCACGCTTTTGCGTATTTAGATGACATTACGGTGATCGGCACCACGAAAGCGCAGCATGTGGAGAACTTGAGGGACGTCTTCCGCCGATTGAGGAAAGCCAACCTTCGAATAAACCGGAAGAAATGTAGCTTCTTCAGAAAAAGGTTGGTCTATCTCGGACACGTCATCAGCGAGGAAGGGATACGCACGGATCCCGCGAAGGTCGTGCCTTGAGTCATTTCTTTAGCTGCATTCACTAGTAAACTTTCTACGTTACTTAAATCTATAAAATGATCGTTTTGATGGTAAACTCTTAATTTGTCTGTTTCTCAATATTTTGTAGTTCTTCTACAAGTTCGCTTATTGTGTCTACTTTTAACTCATAAATTTTACGGTAAATTTGATGGGGTGCTGTGTCCGGTCGATACCTCAGCTTTAGCGTTGACTTGATTAGCTCCCAGATGTCTGGTTCCGGTATATTGATAACTACATCCTTCGCCTGTCCTTGGATTGTCTTGTTGAAGATTGTCCTAGTGGCCTCTCGCCTTAGTTCAGTGTACTCCACTCCTTGGAGAAGGTACTCCACGCTGCTGAAGAACGAGTTAATCGATATATCACCTGTTCCCGTGAACGTTGCCAAATAATTGATGTTTTGAAACAATCGTTCCTTCTGAGCCGCATTGGTGTTTCCCTGAAGACATAAGCTTGATGTAGCTCCTCTAGTTGCCGCTCCTTGTTGATCAGCTGCTCATATAATTGTTGCGATGACATTTGATGTATATTTTTAAAGTTGTCAACTTATTTGTAGTTTGACCTCTATTTTCGATTTATAAAACTTGTCAACTTATTTTTAGTTTGACTTTTTATTTTATAATGATCGATTTATAAATTTGTAGACTGATAGTTTTTTTTTTTTAATTATCACAGAATCCTTTTTTAAAAAAAGGATCATACCGGCTGCGCCAATTTTGTTTTGAGTTCTTTATTTTTGAAATTAAATAGCATGGATCAACCTCTTCAGTTAAGTCTCAGATCAGAACTGTCTTTATTCATTTCAACGTCAAAGTTACAATGTTGCTGTTTATTCTGGCGTCATAGCTGTTTCTTTTTAATTATACTCATTCACGAAGTGAATTAGTATATTAGTTTTGTGCAATGTCCGTCTTGCTGTCCGTCCGTCCGTCTGGTCGTCTGTCCGCTATTGAAGCTAGAGTCTTGAAATTTGGAACACATACTCGTGTATAACTCCGATTTATAAAGTGTTAACATTTTTCCGATCCGCCCACTAGGGTCGTGGCAAATCAGAAAATGAATTTTCCGATATACCAGAAACCATATTAGTTAAAGAGCTAGAAAACTGAAATTTGATATGTAGGTCCGCGTCGACCACCTAAGTCCATCAAGCTATGGCGGATATATCTACGCCCATTGGGAGCGGGGCAAATCGGATAAAACTGTATCTCCGGAAGTCATAAAGCTAGAAAGTTAAAATTTTGCACGTGAGCTAATGTTATGATTCTATAATGACTGATGAAAAAATTTTATGTTTACGCCCACTAGGGGCGTGGCAAATCGGACCTGAAGATATAGTGATTTTTCAAATTTTGCTATATTTTAGACACTATTGATAATAGAGACCTGAAACTTGGTATATATACGCGGGGTGACAACCTACGTCCAACGAGCTATGATGGATATATGTCCGCCCAAAGGGGGCGTGGCAAACCGCAAAAGCTTATATCCAGTTTAAGAGCTAGATGCTTCAAATTTGGATTATTGAGTTACTGGTAACATCCTCTATCGATGTTTCAAAAATAATAGTTACGCCTCTTTGGGGGCGTGGAAAAATACCCTGTAATTTTCAAATTTTTGGAGCGTAAGCATTCAAATTTGGCATGTACGTTAACGTTAGCTCGTTCTAAGAACAGGCCAAAAAAAGAGGCGTCTACGGCCACTAGGGGCGTGACAATCCGCATTTGCTAGCTTGGAACCGGTATCCAAAATGTAACTAAAATCCAAATTTATAAAATTGATTTGAAGATCCTAGTTCTAAAGATGTACTACATATAAACGGCAATAGCTATCGATGATTTGTTTAATTATAATGGGATCAACGTTTGAACTGTGAATGAGTATTCTGGAATCGGTATCGCCCGACTGCAACGTTCTTACTTGTTTTAGTTTCAACATGTTGCTAGACTATTGTGGCGTCAACTTAGTAGATATTTCTTTGTAATTTTAATTTCAAAATGTTGCTGGTTCTTTCATCATCCCAAAACATGCAACATTTAGGTATGGACTTTGTCTGTTAGTTATGACAAATCGCTTAAAAATATACTTATATCGATTACCTTAAATGCATATATAACTCGCACGCATAAACACGCATGGCCTGCAGTGTGGGCTTCCCATGGGAACTTAATTGTTTAATAACTTTACTTGTGGATGTACGTTCTTCATGAACCTTTTAGATTTTCATTATATCATTACTATGCGTGTATGTACGGAAACTCAAGTCTCTAGTATTTGAAATAAGCCTTTTACAAAGGTGATGGTGAGAGGGTGAATATAGAGGTGGTGTGAACTATAATAAAAATCGATATTCTATAAAGTACATTCGAGTTTACATGTAAAATTTGGAGACTCTAGCTCTAAAGATGTGAGAGATAAAATTTTATAACTGTCTTTCGATAAGGTTTTGGTTCGATAAAAAAATAACGGGATGAGTTATCGATTTTTGGTGATAAACTCGATATGCGCTCTGTATATACGGTCATTTAAAAAAAAGTTCAAGTATCTAGCTCTTATATATTCTGAAATCGACGCGTTCATACATACGGACTGATGGACGGACGGACAGATCGACGGACAGGTCTAAATCGACTCAGCTCGTCGCCCTGATCAAAAATAAATATGCTTTGTGGGGTCTGCCACTCCTCCTTCTGCCTGTTACATACATTCCAATAAAAACATTATACCCTGATTTTTCACTTTCAATGGGTTCAGGGTATAAACAAGTAAGAAAGCTCTAGTCGAGACTGCTCGACTACGAGATCCCCTGAATCCTTCGAGCAACAGCCATTTCAATTATTTTTAGCGTCTTTCTGCTAATACAAACACACACACATACACACGCAAACACACATACATAGACACAATAGGCGCGCACGCATAAACACGCATGGGCTGCAGTGTGGGCTTACTATGGGAACTTAATTGTTTAATAACTTTTTTTGTAGATGTACGTTCTTCCTGAAACTTTTAGATAGTGTTTATATCATTAATATGCGTGTATGTGCCGAAGCTCAAGTCTAATACTTGAAATACGCATTTACAAATTTATTGGTAAGGGGTGGATATTGTGGTGGGGGGTAAAATTGAACAAAAACGGAAATTCTATTCTAGCTCTAGCTCTAAAGATGTAGGAGATATAATTTTATAACTGAATTTCGATAAGGTTTTTTATCGATAAAAAAATAACGAGATGAGTTATCGATTTTTAGTGATAAACTCGATATCCGCGTGCTATATACGAGCATTTAAAAAAAAGTTCTAGTCTCTAGCTCTTATATCTTCTGAAATCGACGCGTTCATACATACAGACAGATGGACGGACGGACGGACAGACAGACAGACAGACGGACCGGGCTAAATCGACTCGGCTCGTCGCCCTGATCAAGAATATATATACTTTGTGGGGTCTGCCACGCTTCCTTCTCCCTGTTACATATATTTCAACAAAACCATTATACCCTGATTTCCCATTTTCAATGGGTTCAGGATATAAAAAGGAAAAGCGAATAAACGAAATTAGCGAAGAAAAGAACAAATAAAAAACAAGTAAGAAAGCTCTAGTCGAGAGTGCTCGACTACGAGATCCCCTGAACCCTTCGAGACACAGCAAACACACATACCTAGTCACACATAGGCACGCACGCATGAACACGCATGGGCTGCAGTGTGGGCTTACTATGAGAACTTAATTGTTTAATAACTTTTTTTGTAGACGTACGTTTTTCATGAAACTTTTAGATTGTGTTTATGTCATTAATATACGTGTATGCACCTAAGCTCAAGTCCCTAGTATTTGAAATACGCCTTTTACAAACTTATGGGTGAAGAGGTGAATATAGGGGTGGGGGGTGAAATTGAACTAAAATCGAAATTCTATAACGTACATATCAATCTACATTTGGATACTCTTGCTCTAAAGATGTAGGAGATATAATTTTATAACTGCATTTCGATAAGGTTTTTGATCGATAAAAAAATAACGGGATGAGTTATCGATTTTTGGTGATAAACTCGATATGCGCGCTGTATATACGGTCATTTTAAAAAAAGTTGAAGTCATTAGCTCTTATATCTTCTGAAATCGACGCGTTCATACATACAGACAGGTGGACGGACGGACCTTCGAGAATTCCCAACGCCGAAGAACCTGAAAGAGCTACGACAATGCCTGGGAATGGCCTCGTGGTACAGGCGATTTGTGCCGAGCTTCGCTTCATTGGTCCAACCAATGACCAAGCTGCTCAAAAAAGGGCAGAAATGGGTCTGGACCGAGGAGCAAGAAGATGAGCTGCAGAAGTTGAAAGAGAGCCTGACGACAGCACCAGTCCTGGCATGCCCCGATTTCTCAGAAAAATTTGTGCTGCAAACCGACGCCAGCGACTGTGGGCTGGGCGCGGTGCCAACTCAAGAAATCGAGGGTCGAGAACGAGTCATAGCCTACGCCAGCCGAAGACTGACGAAAACGGAGGTGAACTATTCGGCCACGGAAAAAGAGTGCCTCGCGATCGTTTGGGCAATCAGGAAGATGCGTTGCTATCTGGAAGGCTACAGGTTCGACGTGGTAACAGACCACCTGGCGTTGAAATGGCTGAACTCGATAGAGAGCCCCACGGGCAGGATCGCCCGATGGGCGTTGGAACTACAGCAGTTCCAGTTCGACGTCCGTTATCGCCGGGGAAGCCTAAACGTGGTGGCCGATGCATTGTCTCGCCAGCCCTTGGAGAGCTGCCAACAAGCGGTGGAGGCTTACTATCCTTGTAAATGGTTAGCAAGGATGCGTGAGAGCATCGCTAACAACCCCGAGAAGTTTAGAGACTACGTGGAGGAGAATGGACACTTGTACCGCAACCTGGGCATCGGACGGACGACGAGGATTACATCCCCTGGAAGCTATGCGTCCCGGATGGCCAAAGGAACCGGGTACTCCAGGAGTGGCACGACGCCCCCACGGCGGGACACCAAGGTGTGAGGAAAACGTCGACAAGATTAGCACAGCGATACTATTGGCCAGGTGTGTCCCGAGATGCCGCTCGTTACGTGAAGCGCTGCGAGACGTGCCAGAAATTCAAGGGCGTACAACAAAAGCCGGCCGGACAGATGCTGACCAGGCAGGTAGCGGAGCCGATGGCAGTCCTGTGCGCGGATTTCGTGGGGCCTTTGCCTCGATCCAAGCGTGGGAACACAATGCTGTTGGTGTTCCACGACGCTTTCACTAAGTGGGTGGAGCTGGTGCCGTTGAAGAAGGCTACTACCGCGAATCTGCAGTTGGCGTTCCGGGAACGAATACTCGGCAGATTTGGAGTACCTAGGACGTTCGTCTGCGACAACGGCGTTCAATTTACGAGTAGGAGCTTCAAGACGTTCATGGAGTCCCTGGGGGTGACACTCCAACATACAGCGCCGTACTCGCCACAGGAGAATCCGACGGAGAGGGCTAATCGTACGATAAAAACGATGATAGCACAATACGTCCAGGGTCATCAGAGCTCATGGGACGAGTTACTGGCGGAAATAACGCTGGCTGTCAATTCCAGCGTGTCGGACTCTACGGTGTTCAGCCCGGCGTTTCTGATGTTAGGGCGAGAGCCACGCCTGCCATCTGCCCTGTACGACGAAGTTACACCCGGATCGGCGACGGAGGAGCTTCACCTAGACGCTAAAAGAGACAGGATGAGGGAAGTGTTCGCGATCGCCCGCAATAACCTGCAGAGGGCCTCGAGCGATCAAAGCCGCTACTATAACCTGCGTAGACGCGAATGGAGGCCGAAGCTAGGTTCGTCAGTACTGTTAAGGCAGCACCAGTTGTCTAACGCAGCAGATGGTTTCGCAGCGAAACTGGCACCGAAGTATGACGGCCCATTCAGGATCGTTAGCTTTGTCTCTCCCAACATCGTGCGCCTCGCCAAACGCGGCGAACGCAAAAGAAGGGTAGCTAACATCTCCCAGCTCAAGTTTTTCCATCATGACGGCGAAGAGAGCGAGGAAGAGCGGGACGAAGGCCGAGGGACCATCGACGTCCCCGAACACTGACGGCAACACACCTCAGTCGCACCCTTCCCACCTCAAATCTGTTATCCAATCCCCTTCCATAGTATCTCGTGAAAGTTGATTTAATAACTAATAGTTTGGGAGGCAGTATCCTAAAAGTAAATCATTTATGCTTGAGTTTTCAGATATAACGACGATGGAGAACGAGACAATCGTAATCAGCAGCGAGGACGAGAGGGAGGAAGAAGAGGCGGCTCGCGTGGAAGATGTCAGCGACGCTGACACCGAGCCATTCCCGGGCACGGGATACCAAAGACGAGGCGACCCGAGGATGGGCCGAGATTATTACAAGCCTCGTGGGGAGCGACCACCACCAAAATTTAAACACACGGTCCATCGATCCTCAATCAACATCGCCGAGAGGCTCGATGGGTGCGTGATGTTAATGAAGGTAGAGTTCACTACCATCTACGTGCAGATACCCCAGTCTCGAGGGGCACAGCCATACGTGGAGGAGCCACAAACCCCTTCGACGCCACCGGCGATGCCAGGGCCGGAGGACTGCGCCGCCCTCCAGAACGAAGACGGGGAAGAGGAGACGCGAGAGGTCCAGTCGCCGGACGAAGAAGAGGAGACGCGAGGGGTCCAGTCGCCGGAGGGAGAAAAGAGACAATGGGGAGCGGAGTCCTCTGAGGACCAATCTCCGTCGCGGGGACAGGTTGGCGGCCAGGAGCGCAACCTTTTCGTCACACCACCCGACCCGGAGACCGCGGCGCGGGACGAAGGGCGACGGTCCCATCATTGTGGACGCGGCGAGGCGAGAGGAGGAAGGCGCGAGCCGCACCTCTCGAATCGGAATCCAGCGACAAGGAGAGCGAATCGAGCCGCCCACTCCGACGCCGTTGCCGGCGAAGTCCGTCGAAGAGCCCGACCAGAAAGATACCGAGGGTCGATTTGGCGGATGTGGCGGCGAAGTTGCGCCAAACGGGAGGGAATCACCAAACAACCCCCTTTGAGCCAGATCAGGGTATCCCGGAAGAAGGAGAACGAGCCCGGGGTCCGGAACAAGGCAGGCACGAGCCACAAGAAGTGCCGTGCGTAGTGCCAGAGCCGGAGGGGGATGAGGCCAGACTGCTGGCCGACATGGCCGACGTTCTGGACGAGTGGGAGCCGAACCTATTCGAAATCCTCATGGGAGAGGGCTCCATCCCGTTCGAGCCAACACCGACCATCCCAGACGGCTGGCGGATCCGTCCAGCAGGCGCGACGCTGGACGAACTCAATCCAGGTGGGAGTTGCAGAGGCGGAGACTGCCACGCAGGAGGACACGTTTCCGCATCTGGATCGAAGGGAGCGCTGTAAATGTGACAGTCGCGACTTCGGGAAGCGTGACCATCGCTCTACAAAGTAAGGGGCGGCTCGCTGAACCGCCTCACATAATTTTTGTGATTTAAATGGGTCAAGGGACGCGCGCAAGTCGCGGCGATCGGCAATGCAACTCTGCCCTTTGCGGCGAAAGTTCGAAGGGCCGACGCCGTGGTGAATTGCTTTGCCGACGCCGAGGCGGATCGCGGCGGACGCTTGGAGGCGGTCGGCTGATAGCGAGATATTCATTAGTTTGCGAACGGCGAAGATAAAAGGGTGAGCGCAAGTGGCTGATTAGAATCTAAGTGAAATGTTAATAATAAACAAGTAAGAAAACTCTAGTCGAGAGTGCTCGACTACGAGATCCCCTGAACCCTTCAAGCAACAGCCATGTCAATCATTTTTAGCGTCTCTCTGCTTACACAAACACACACATACACACGCAAACACACATACATAGACACCCATAGGCGCGCACGCATGGGCTGTAGTGTGGGCTTACTATGGGAACTTAATTAATTAATAACATTTTTTTCTGGACGTACGTTCTTCATGAAACCTTCAGATTGTGGTTTTATCATTACTATGCGTATAATTGCCAAAGCTCAAGTCTCTAGAATTTGAAATACGCCTTTTACAAACTTATGGGTGAGGGGGTGGATATAAGGGTGGGGGTGAAATTGAACAAAAACCGAAATTCTATAACGTACATATCAATCTACATTTAATATTTGGATACTCTAGCTCTAAAGATGTAGGAGATATAATTTTATAACTGCATTTCGATAAGGTTTTTGATCGATAAAAAAATAACGGGATGAGTTATTGATTTTTAGTGATAAACTCGATATCCGCGTGCTGTATACGAGCATTTTAAAAAAAAGTTGAAGTCTCTAGCTTCTATATCTTCTGAAATCGACGCGTTCAAACATACGGACAGACGGACAGACGGACAGACAGACGGACAGGGCTAAATCGACTCAGTTCGTCGCCCTGATCAAGAATATATATACTTTATGGGGTCTGCCACGCCTCCTTCTGCCTGTTACATACATTTCAACAAAAACATTATACCCTGATTTCCCATTTTCAATGGGTTCAGGGTATAACAAGAAATAAGCAGTGTGTCTAGACGCAGGTTCGAGCCCGCTCCTACTCAATCAAATGAAAACTACCGCTACTTTGCCATCGCCTTAAGCGTTGGACCACTTGAGATTTGAGATTTTCGTTGCATATACAATAGTTAAGTAGAAGATGAAAACAAAGCACTTTCAATCGTAATAACAATTTCTTGAATACAATATGTAAACTGTAAGAGCGTTGCCCATTTCCAGTGTTTAATTTAATAGCTTATGAGTCATTTCATATCTGTCAATTTAGTAATAAATATACAAATCTTTCACATGTTTGCAGTTAAATTTAATTAATTTGTAAATTTCTCAACAAAAAAAAAAAAAAATAAATGAATAAATAACATTTATAAAATAAGTTTTTCTTCTGACAACATTCTGACTCGAGCCGAGCCCTAGCCACAACGCCTTAACGCGGTGCGCCTCGCCCTTAGTACCAACGCCACTGGTTTGTTGGAAAGAAATATAGCAAAACTGAAATAGGTTGACTGCTGCAGCTCCGCTTTTATGGCCCAGTGACCGCTAATCTATTCTGTTGCGTTGAGCCGTGGGGTATATTCGCTCACGAGCCCGCGCGCACCCTGAATAAAAAAAAATTTATTTTATTTTATTT
This sequence comes from Drosophila mulleri, assembly GCA_035047565.1. NCBI lineage: Eukaryota > Metazoa > Arthropoda > Insecta > Diptera > Drosophilidae > Drosophila > Drosophila mulleri. Next base: position 25,056 of record JAWNPK010000007.1, read on the forward strand.
TATTTTATTTTATTTTACTTTTATTTTATTTTTATTTTATTTTGTTTTATTTTATCTTCGGCCCACTGTGCGCTCCGCTTTTATGGCCCAGTGACCGCTAGCTTACCCTGTTGCATATACGCTCACGAGGCCGCACACATTCATTAACATTTGTATATAAAAAAAAAATTGTTTATATATTTATATATATAAAAATATATATATATATATATAAAAAATACGTGTATACATATATATATATATATATATATATATATATATATATATATATATATACGCATATATATAACGGAAGGGACATGTATGTATATGTATATACATAGATAGATATATCCCACGGCTCCATGTAACAGAGCAGATTAGCGATCAGTCAATAAACCAATAAATATTGTTTAACCCAAGATTACCTCTTTTTTTTATATATATCTAAAGTCCTATATAGATATACATATATATATGTACATGCATATATTCACATGTAGATATGTGCATCTACGCGTATATGCATATAGTGTGCATATCCACTTATCTGCCTACATATACACACAAACCTACACCTTGTTATCACTGTTTCTCTTTTCACCTTTTCGCTGCACGGGTCGGGTACACGCGGGTATGCTCGACTACGCACTTTGCGAACCAATATTTTTTTTCTCTGCGAACGCTTCTGCCGTCCAGCTCCCTATATTCGGGCAAGTTTGCGGGTCTTTATGCCGCTAGCTTACCACACTCTCCTCAGTCAGGTCCCTGCTCGGGCGCCACTTGTAAAGATCCAATTTTCCAGCTGGGGCAGCGTCAGTTTGCCCAGGGTGGATGCCACAAGAAAATTTGTGATTCGCGGTGACCGGACTTTAGAGAGGGGGGGTATAGGGAACAACGGGGAACAATGCTGAGGGTTTGGCCTCTCAGCGAACGGGCATGGCCGCGTTCTCTACATTAACTACTTCTACAGTCGGGCGTTGCCGCGACAGGTTTTCTAATAAGCGTAACAAAAGGGGGAGGGGGGGGGGGGAGAAGTAGGGATTCACTATCGTTGTTAGTGTTCAACGAGTTTAGCTTGTAGTATAAAAAAGTACTGCGAGCTTCATTTCAATTTCTGTTCCATTTATTTCAAATATTTCACTTAATAATAGCAACTAATAAACTACTTGCACTCCCTTTTAATTTATTTGCATTTTTTATACCCTGAACCCATTGAAAATGGGAAATCAGGGTATAATGTTTTTGTTGAAATGTATGTAACAGGCAGAAGGAGGCGTGGCAGACCCCATAAAGTATATATATTCTTGATCAGGGCGACGAACTGAATCGATTTAGCCCTGTCCGTCTGTCTGTCCGTCTGTCCATCTGTCCGTCCGTCCGTCTGTCCGTCTGTCCGTCTGTCCGTATGCTTGAACGCGTCGATTTTAGAAGATATAGAAGCTACAGACTTCAACTTTTTTTTAAAATGCTCGTATATAGCACGCGGATATCGAGTTTATCACTAAAAATCGATAACTCATCCCGTTATTTTTTTATCGATCAAAACCCTTATCGAAATGCAGGTTTAAAATTATATCTCCTACATCTTTAGAGCTAGAGTATCCATATTTTAAATGTAGATTGATATGTACGTTATAGAATTTCGATTTTTGTTCAATTTCACCCCCCACCCTTATATCCGGGCGTATTTCAAATACTAGAGACTTGAGCTTTGGCAATTATACGCATAGTAATGATAAAACCACAATCTGAAAGTTTCATGGAGAACGTACGTCCAGAAAAAAAGTTATTAAACAATTAAGTTCCCATAGTAAGCCCACACTGCAGCCCATGCGTGCGCGCCTATGGGTGTCTATGTATGTGTGTTTGCGTGTGTATGTGTGTGTTTGTGTAAGCAGAGAGACGCTAAAAATGATTGAAATGGCTGTTGCTTGAAGGGTTCAGGGGATCTCGTAGTCGAGCACTCTCGACTAGAGTTTTCTTACTTGTTATTATTAACATTTCACTTAGATTCTAATCAGCCACTTGCGCTCACCCTTTTATCTTCGCCGTTCGCAAACTAATGAATATCTCGCTATCAGCCGACCGCCTCCAAGCCTCCGCCGCGATCCGCCTCGGCGTCGGCAATGCAATTCACCAAGGCGTCGGCCCTTCGAACTTTCGCCGCAAAGGGCAGAGTTGCATTGCCGATCGCCGCGACTTGCGCGCGTCCATTGACCCATTTAATTCACAAAAATTATGTGAGGCGGTTCAGCGAGCCGCCTTACAATGTATGTATGTATGTATATAATGTATATACATATATACATACAGATACACATAAGTCTGCACGCATAGCATCAAGCATTCCAGCCTTCTTATACACGCGCTCAATTTTATGTGTGTATGTGTGTGTATATGTACCCACAAATGCGTACTATAGCGTGTTCTAAGAATATCAAATGCGACTGATTTGTTTTTGCATTGTTCTTGAAGTTTTCAACCGCTACTCTGGCTTTTCATAACAAGAATGTTATTTCGTTTTATTTACTGGTTTTGAAAGCAAGCGGTAGCGCTGTCGGCAGAGGCGCCGCTTTAATTCGTTTAAGTTATTTTGACAAACATGATACTTGGCTTGGGTGCGAGTTCAAATCCCGCGGAAAACTCTTTTTTGTAAATTGCAAATTTTTATTATTTTGCTTCTTTTATATGTTTATACTCATTCACGAAGGGAATTAGTATATTGGTTTTGTGCAATGTCCGTCTTGCTGTCCGTCCGTCCGTCTGTCCGTCTGTCCGTATGAACGCAGTTCATTTCGCCGCTATTGAAGCTAGAGTCTTGAAATTTGGAACACATACTCGTGTATAAAATTTTCCCAATCCGCCCACTAGGGGCGTGGCAAATCGAAAAATGAATTTTCCGATATACCAGAAACCAAAGCTAGAAAGCTGAAATTTGGTATGTAGGTCCGCGTCGACCACCTAAGTCCATCAAGCTATGGCGGATATATCTACGCCCATTGGGGGCGTGGCAAATCGGATAAAACTGTATCTCCGTAAGTTTTATGTTTACGCCCACTGGGGGCGTGGCAAATCGGACCTGAAATTTTGCTATATTTTAGACACTATTGATAATAGAGACCTGAAACTTGGTATATATACGCGGGGTGACAACCTACGTCCAACGAGCTATGATGGATATATGTCCGCCCAAAGGGGGCGTGGCAAACCGAAAAGCTTATATCTCCTACAGTTTAAGAGCTAGATGCCTCAAATTTGGATAGTTGAGTTACTGGTAACATCCTCTATCGATGTCCCAAAAATAATCGTTACGCCTCTTTGGGGGCGTGGCATATCGAAAAATACCCTGTAATTTTCACATTTTTGGAGTGTAAGCATTCAAATTTGACATGTACGTTACCGTTAGCTCGTTCTAAGAACAGGCCGAAAATGAGGCGTCTACGGCCACTAGGGGCGTGGCAATCCGCATTTGCTAGCTTGGAACCGGTATCCAAAATGTAACTAAAATCCAAATTTATAAAATTGATTTGAAGATCCTAGTTCTAAAGATGTACTACATATAAACAGCAATAGCTATCGATGATTTGTTTAATTATAATGGGATCAACGTTTGGGCTGTGAATGAGTATTCTGCAATCGGTATCGCCCGACTGCAACGTTCTTACATGTTGTTATTTTAGCTTCTTTTATATTTTTTAAATTTCATTAAAATGTTTCGTTCCGTGTTATCAATGCCTATTAAGCCTATTTGTATATACATGGACATGGCTCACGCATATAAATATCGCAATTTGATACTACAAATGCGGATTGCCACGCCCCTAGTGGCCGTATGCTTACGCTCCAAAAATGTGAAAATTACAGGGTATTTTTCGATATACCACGCCCCCAAAGGGCGTAACTATTGTAAGGTGGCTCGCCCACGGCCCACCTTACATTGCGTAAGATTTGTAGTAGATAGGGTTTGTAGCTAATAGTTGGTAGCGAGTAAGTTAAGTAATAAGTAGAACAAGTTGTTAGTTTGTAAGACATTGTTAATTAGTCGGTAAGTAGTCGTAATTGTCATAGCAGTTAGTTTTGTAGGGTAAGCGTAATTTGAATAAGGCGCGCGATCAGAAATACAACGCTGACGAAATCTGCGCGTGTACTCGCCGCGAAGAGAGTTTTATTTAGAGTGAGCAGACGCGCTCAAGATGAGATTTTTCGGCGCGCGGCGCGATCGGCCGCGTGCATTCGGTAGTAGGGGTGTTGATTTGGATTTGTAATAAATAAAGTAAGCTTATATGAGAAAATCGTGTACTCGTTAGTAGTTAGTTCCTATCGCTTTATTAACCTACGCTACCAACGGTGGGCGTGGCCGGCAAGATGTGCCCCACGTGGTCCCCCTTTCCCATTTCTCTAACTCTGTACGTCCCGTAGTAACTTATAAATTTCTTGTAAGTTATGGCCCTGGGCAGACTGAGACTTTGACTCCGGCTGGAAATTTAATGTAACCTTACACTACTATTATACCCTATTATTTGAAACATCGATAGAGGATGTTACCAGTAACTCAACTATCCAAATTTGAAGCATCTAGCTCTTAAGTTGTAAGAGATATAAGCTTTTGCGGTTTGCCACGCCAAGCAAGGCAATAGCGTGGGTGCTAAAGGCGACGCGAGTTATGTTAGAGTAGCGGATGATCAAAGCCCCTTCAATGTTATGTTTTTATACCCTGAACCCATTGAAAATGGGAAATCAGGGTATAATGGTTTTGTGAAAAGTATGTAACAGGCAGAAGGAATCATCGCAGACCCCATAAAGTATATATATTCTTGATCAGGACGATGAGCTGAGTCGATATAGCCCTGTCCGTCTGTCCGTCCGTCCGTCCGTCTGTCCGTCCGTCCGTATGAGTGCGTCGATCTCAGAAGTTAAAGGAGCTAGAGAGCTGAAATTTTGTATGCATACTCGTGTATACCATACGCAGTACGAGTTTATCATATTTTTGCGATAACTCATTCGATATCTTTTTTATCGAGGATAATCGATAAATTTATATTGTTTTTTCAGCCTAATTTGAACACTATTAGACCTAGAGACTTCAGATTTACTGTGTATATACATTTGATGGGCACACACATTTTGTAATTTACAGATTTTGGATACCACGCCCCCTTCGCCCCAAATTTGTAAAAAACGTATATCAAGTACTAGAGACTTGTGCTTTGGAATGTACACACATTTACACATAATGATTACGTTCTGAAAGTTTCATTAAGATTGTACGTCTACAAATGAAATTATTCAACAAATAAATTCTCATAATATTGCCCACACTGCAGCGCAGCCCAAGCGCAGTCGCTGCTTACTGCGCAGTTAGCAGAGCGCGGGCCTATGCGTGGGGGTGGATGCATGTGTATGTATGTGTGCAGAATGATTGGAACATCAGCACGGAGGGTTCAGGGTATCTCCTAGTCGAGCAGTCTCGACTAGAGCTTTCTTACTTGTTTTTTTTTTTTTTTCTTTCATACATATTTTGTTTTTATTATAAAATAGATATTTTATTGGGAAGGTGCGAGCTTTGATGAAGGGCAATTAATACTTTTCTTTTTCTTAATCGAACAATTTTATAAGTTTTAATTTGTTTCTTCTTAAATAACTTTCATACATATATGCATATATGTATGTATATAATGTATATACATAAATACATACACATAAGTCTGCACGCATAGCATCAAGCATTCCAGCCTTGTTATACACGCGCTCACTTTTATGTGTGTATGTGTGTATGTATGTACACATAAATATTTTATAAAACTGTTGACTTCCGTGTTATCAATGCCTATTAAGCCTACTTGTATATACATGTACATACAAAGAGGGCTCACGCATATAAATGTCGCAATTTGATACTACAAATGCCGATTGCCACGCCCCTAGTAGCAGTAGACGCCTCATTGTTGGCCTGTTCTTAGAACGAGTTAACGGTAACGTACATGCCAATTTTGAATGCTTACGCTCCAAAAATGTGAAAATTACAGGGTATTTTTCGATATGCCACGCCCCCTAAGAGACGTAATCCACCATAGCTCGTTGGACTTTGAAAAATCACTATATCTTCAGGTCCGATTTGCCACGCCCCTAGTGGGCGTAAACATAAAATTTTTATACTCATTCACGAAGTGAATTAGTGTATTGGTTTTGTGCAATGTCCGTCTTGCTGTCCGTCCGTCCGTCCGACTGTCCGTCTGTCCGTATGAATGCAGTTCATTTCGCCGCAATTGAAGCTAGAGTCTTGAATTTTGGAACACATACTCGTGTATAACTCCGATACATACACACACACATACACACATAAAATTGAGCGCGTGTATAAGAAGGCTGGAATGCTTGATGCTATGCGTGCAGACTTATGTGTATCTGTATGTATATATGTATATACATTATGTATGTATGCGTATATGTAACAGCTAGAAAATCCAGAAATCAATCGCAATTCTTAGAATATACAAAAAGGCGCGTTTTTGTCTATGCGCATAGAATAAACGATGAATGTGTGCACATGTATTAGAAAATCGCGCTGATCTGCTGCTAGCTTGGAACCGGTATCCAAAATATAATTAAAATCAAAATTGTATAAAATTGATTTGAAGATCCTAGTTCTAAAGATGTACTAGATATAAACGGCAAATGCTCAGACGCTCTGTTATTACGTTATTGTATTTTAACTAACATATAGTCAAGCAAGGCAATAGTGTGGGTGCTAAAGGCGACGCGAGTTATGTTAGAGTAGCGGATGATCAAAGCCCCTTCAATGTTATGTTTTTTTTTCTTTTTTTTTTTTCATACATATTTTGTTTTTATTATAAAATAGACAAGCTGGCCCAGCAAAAGTTGCATTGCCCTATCCATTATTTCTAGGTAAACAAGCAAGAAGACTCTAGTCGAGACTGCTCGACTAGAAGATACCCTGAACCCTCCATGGTGATGGTCCAATCATTCTGCAGTTCTTCTAAGCACACACATACACATGCACCCACCCGCACGCATAGGCCCGTGCTCTGCTAACTGCGCAGCAGCGACTGCGCTTGGGCTGCGCTGCGGTATGGGCAATAATATGAGATGTTTTTATTTGTTGAATAATTTCGTTTTTAGACGTACAATCTTAATGAAACTTTCAGAAAGTATTCATAATGTATAAATGTGTGTATATTCCAAAGCACAAGTCTCTAGTACTTAATATACTTTTTTTTGCGAATTGGCGGCGATGGGGGCGTGGTATCCAAAATCTGTAAATTACAAAATGTGTGTATCTATCAAATGTATATACACAGTAAATCTGTCTCTAGGTCTAATAGTGTTCAAATAGCGCTAAAAAACAATATCAATTTATCGATTATCCTCGATAAAAAAGATATAGAATGAGTTATCGAAAAAATATGATAAACTCGTACTGCGTATGGTATACACGAGTATGCATACAAAATTTCAGCTCTCTAGCTCTTATAACTTCTGAGATCGACGCACTCATACGGACGGATGGACGGACGGACGGACAGATGGACAGGGCTATATCGACTCAGCTCATATATACTTTATAGGGTCTGCGATGATTTCTTCTGCCTGTTACATACTTTTCACAAAACCATTATACCCTGATTTCCCATTTTCAATGGGTTCAGGGTATAAAAATGATTGAAAGCTATGTTGTTCATGTTGGGATACACTCCGATTAATTTATTAATCAGATTTTCATTCAAGCACCTTGTGGTAAACGACATTCTTCGTTTTTTTTGTCAGGTGCAAGAACAAATAATGCGAATGGTTTGCCAACACGTGAGCATGCGTACGAGTACAATTGACCATGAGAAAAACACGCATTTTTTAGATTGAGGTCACAAACAGTCAAAGATTGGCCCTGTGGTTTGTTGATCGTCATGGCGAAGGCAAGTCGAATCACATTACTCATCAGTTTTCTTATCAGCAAATGCGTTCCATTGCACGGTTGTGGTTGGTTTAAATTTCTAAGCATGATAACTACCGAGCCAACCTTCAGTTGTAAATTGTGCGGTGGTAAACCAGGCACATCTAAGGAGTTCAAAAATTCAGTTGGAGAATTAGTGGCTTCTTCTTTGTTTGTTACACAGTCGATAGATTTAAATGAATACAGAGTACCAACTATTTTATTTTGAATTATAAAATTAATATCATCCTTATTTTTAGCTGCTAAAATTGCTCGCTCACTTAACCATTTAGTATTTTTGTGGAAAGCAATGATATTCGGAAATACTTTGTTGATAAGCTCATCTTTTGATGAGACGAAATTGCAAAAATTTTGAGGAAATGAAATCAAGCCACTCGATTCGTCAACAGTAATACGGTCATTACCGATATTCAGCAATTGCTTCGAAATATCATCAGCAGATAGATCTTTCAACAATGCAACTCTCATATTTACAGACAGTTTAAGTTTGGTTACATATCGCCACAGATTTGATGCTTTGAGGCAAGCGTTTATTTCGTCGGCAGCTGTAGATCTTGGAATTACTGGTAGTGTTTGTCGGAAATCGCCAGATAATAAAATCATTGAACCACCAAAACATCTCGAGTCATTGCGCAGATCTTTTAATGTTCGGTCTAGTGCTTCTAATGCGCGTTTGTGCGCCATTGTGCATTCGTCCCATATGATAATTTTTGATGCTACTAAAACTTTGGCCATTGCGGAGTGTTTTGAAATGTTACATGTCGGTTGTTCAGTAGCTTGAAGATTTAATGGCAACTTTAACGCTGAGTGAGCCGTACGGCATCCGTCTAACAATGTGGCCGCTATTCCAGAAATATCAATTGCTACCGCAATTTCGGATCTCGCACGTACAGTTGCCAAAACCAATGACATGAGAAATGTCTTCCCAGTTCCACCGGAGGCATAAAAAAAAAAAAAATAATCCACCATTAATCAGTGTATCATAGATTTCCCTCTGCTTAGGATTCAACAGTGGTACCTTCGTTTAAACTGATTACATTAGTTCATGTGGATCATATTCACGTTCACGTTCTAATTCTCTATTAAATGCGTTATTCATTCCGCGATCTGGCGCTGTCGTCTCCCAATGATTATCGTTTTCAAGTAAATTCAGCTCTTCACACGCTGCACGAAATGTGGGGCACACTATACCATTAACAGTTCGTAGTGATTCAAATGATGTTGGCCCTCGAACATTCACCAGCAATAACCGCAAATAGAAACAGTCATCATTCTTTGGATGCACTGTGTAAATACGACCAAGAGCATCAGCAGAACGCATATCCGGATGACCAGAAACTGCATCGCCTTGCTTACGACGTTGAAATTTCTTCGATGTAGCGTTCCAAGTGTAATAACGTGGCATTTCCGAGTAAAGCAACGTTCGTACGAATGGAACATGTTGACAAATCGCAAAGAAACTGGTCAGTCTTGTCGCTGGAGGCGTTTGGGCACGTTGAGCAGCATTCGACGATGTGAAATATACTCTGACAGTTTTCTAGATGCACCCCCAAATGTACAACAGTGGGATGACGTTCGTGAATAGGGAATGAAAATATACGCCAAATAGCTTCATTGCAGTTCACATATCTACCAACTTGATAGCGCGTGATTTCATCGTTGATATTGGATGATTGGATACCAAAAACTGCCATGTCGCTCCCTTTCGTGACATATTTGCAAATGTAATTTATAGATTTGACCGAATTGCAATACTCAACATTACAATGTGCCTTGAATGTTTTGGAAAGTAGCGAATATGGAACAATCCAACTGTTAATTATGAAATCGTTTCCTTTCACTTTAGTTGTGATAGTTCTACCATTATCATCGGGCCATCGACGTCGATACAACGGATAACCATTATTGCCTATAATGGTCTCTGCCGTGAATTTTCGCGGATACCGTTTGGAACACTTGCCGTCGACCATGCACAGTGATTGGCGGTTGATATTACCACATAGTCCATGAATCATATTCGTGATTACATCTGCACATATGATGTCATCTATTTGATCTGGCCGAATTCTGTCTACTAACCAAATTAGAATGTGAGCATGCGGTAGGCCTCGTTTTTGCCCTTCTTTGATGGGTACTAACGCGGCGCCTTTCTCGGACGATTTCTCGTTCTTCGTCAGATAATTGACTCGCGATATTCCGTTGCCTAATTGCATTATGGGTCAGTCGGGAATGATTAGATCTTCTAGGACGCGGCATTTTCATTAATAGTAATACTGAATATGCCCTCGTACAAAACCACATAAAACAATCGAGAAATTTCGAGATATTTTGCTTCTGTCCGTACGCATATTATTTTTCAATTTTTTTTATCAAATGTGTTTTTTTTATGAATAGTCAGGTTCGCCTGAGGCTGTGCCGTAGACTGGCTGACTACATTTGTTTATTTACTTCTACACTATTGCATAACATGGGAGCAGGACCGAAAACTGTCACTGTTACCAAGCCTACTGGGTATAAAAAAAAATTTGAACATTTGGGAAAAAACCGCGTTTTTCAAGTCTTCGTCAAATATTTTCAATATTTTTAAGATCTACTATTTTACTCGTGGCGGATACAAATCCAACAAATCAAAAACCATGAAAATTGGTCCAGCACATATCAAGGTATAAGTGTAGTAACACTTTTACACAACTTTATTTTATATATGTATATAGATATTTTATTGGGAAGGTGCGAGTTTTAATGAAGGGCAGTTAATACTTTCCTTTTTCTTAATCGAACAATTTTATATGTTTAAATTTGTTTCTTCTTAAATAGCCCTCATAACATATACGCATATATGTATGTATATAATACATACACATAAGATACACATAAGTCTGCACGTTAGCATCAAGCATTCCAGCCTTATTATACACGCGCTCACTTTTATGTGTGTATGTGTGTATGTATGTACACATAAATCTATATTGTAAGGTGGCTCGCCCACGGCCCACCTTACATTGCGTATGATTCGTAGTAGATAGGAGTTTGTAGCTAATAGTTGGTAGCGAGTAAGTTAAGTAATAAGTAGAACAAGTTGTGTAAGACATTGTTAATTAGTCGGTAAGTAGTCGTAAGTGTCATAGCAGTTAGTTTTGTAGGATAAGCGCAATTTGAATAAGGCGCGCGATCAGCAATGCAACGCTGACGTAAGCTGCGCCAAGAAGAGGGGAAGAGCAGCAAAAGCTGCGAGCGGAGTTAGTTAATTTTTGGCTCTCGGGATGAGCGGATGAAAGTGAGTTTTGGGTACTCGCCGCGAAGAGTTTTTTTTTTGGAGTGAGCGGACGCGCTCGGGGGGAGATTTTCAGCACACGGCGCGAGCGGCGCGTGCATTCGGTAGTAAGGATGTTTGGTTTGGATTTGTAATAAATAAAGTAAGCTTATATGGGAAAATCGTGTACTCATTAGTAGTTAGTACCAATCGCTTTATTAACCTTTGCCACTAACGATGGGCGTGGCTGGCAAGATGTGCCCCACGTGGTCCTAACCTCCAACTAATGCCTTCTCCCCTCCCATCTCTCTAACTCCATATGTCCCGTAATAACTTATAAATTTCTTGTAAGTTATGGCCCTGGGCAGACTGAGACTCTGACCCCGGCTGGAAAATAATGTAACTTTACAAGTGGCGCCCGAGCAGGGACTGCGGGGCTGGAGAGAGTGTGGTATGCGGGCGGCGTAAAATCCCGCCGGCATGCACAAATAGAGGTGCTAGGCAGTAAAGGTGATTGCAAAGATGTTGGTGGCGGTTACTTTGAACATACATATGTAGGCAAGGTGCATGTAAAAGTAGTGAAAAATCGAGAACATTCGTAGCAAAGTGGAAAAAAAAACTAGAAACGGGTATACCCTACGACGGCCACGGGGTCGAGGGTAGAAATTTCGAGAAGCGTCGAGCGAAAAACGGGATCAGAAAACCGTTACGGTGCCGAAAAGTACAGTGCGCGCGAAAATATTACGCAGAAGCGTAAGCCGAAGACGCATAAGCATAAGCATATGCACGCGCGGGGGCAACGTAACGGACATCGCCGAAATATGCATAGCAAAGAGGAATGGTAAGAGCAGAGCAGAGCGGGTATATGCGCCCACTCTAAGAGTAAGTGAAAAAAGAAAAAAAAAAGAGAGAAGGGGTATGTAAAAGTGATTTAAAGAGCGAAAGAAAAATGTCATCGAGAGATATAACAGCAGCGAAAAGTTAATAATTTAGTGAAAGTGAGTGCGAGTGGATATACCCGGTGGTAGAAAATTGAGTTTGTGAAGGGTATATTCATGCACTCATAGGCAAGCGTGCATATATGCATGTATGCACGTAAAAGAAGCAGAGAAAGAGCAAATAGCGAAGAACATTCGAGCGCATATACATATGTATATGTGTGCGTGAGAACAGATCGAGAGAGAGAGAGTAATTGGTCAAGCGCATGCGTGAGATTAGGCGCATATGACACCAGGTGAATTTTTGTATGTATGATCGCGTATGCGGGGGTGAATATATAAGTGATTGTGCGCATATGACACTAGGTGAATTTTCATTATGATAGCACAGTGGGTCGAGGCCGGTATGTGAGCGAGTGAAATTAGAAATGTTATTTGGCGAATATGAGCGTACAACGTACAGTGGGCTGGGGCCAATATATAAGCAAGTGAAAATAGGGATCATATTGTGCGGGTATTTGCGCGTGAGAATGCACAGTGGGCTGAAGTCGGTATGAAACTTAGTTAAAACAAATAAAAGAAAAAATGGAGAAGAGTAAAGATCAGTAATGTAAAATAAAGTTACGAAAAATTAAGTAAGGGGAACGAACTAAAAGCAAAGCAAAAAGAGGTAAAGTAAAGTCAGATAAAACGAGAGTGGAGAAAGGTAAATAAGTAAAACGAAAATGAGGTTAAGAAAATCGAGAGAAAGAGTGTAAACTAAGAAAAGAGGAGAAAATAACTGGGAAGAAGAAGAAAAAAAGGGGGAAAAAAAACATAATAATAAAAAAAAAAAAAAAAATGATGAAATGAAAATAAAAGAGAATATGCAAAAAAAAAAAAATAAATAAAATAAAAAAAAAAAAAAAAAAATTGAAAAGTAAAGAGAAAAGAGGGGAAAGATGAAAAAAAAAGGAGAATAAGAGAAAAGGAAAGAAAAGATAACAAAACTAGAATAAGTGAATAACATAGAATAAGAAAGAACGAAATAAAGTAAGAGAAAACGAAATAGAATAAGACGGGATGCGTTAATGTATACGAAATGAAATAGAATAAGACGAATAAAGAACAGAAAAAGGAAAAAAAAGGGGAAGTAGAATAAGATAAACACAAAGAAAGAAAAGAGAATAGAATAGAAAAGGATGAAATTCGGGAAGAGGAGACGAAAGAGAAAGAAAAGAAAAGAAAAAAACAAGTAAGAAACCTCTAGTCGAGAGTGCTCGACTACGAGATCCCCTGAACCCTTCAAGCAACACCCATTTCAATCATTTTTAGCGTCTCTCTGCTTACACAAACACACACATACACACGCAAACACACATACATAGACACCCATAGGCGCGCACGCCTGGGCTGCAGTGTGGGCTTACTATGGGAACTTAATTGTTTAATAACTTTTTTTCTGGACCTACGTTCTCCATGAAACTTTCAGATTGTGGTTTTATCATTACTAAGCGTATAATTGCCAAAGCTCAAGTCTCTAGTATTTGAAATACGCCTTTTACAAACTTATGGGTGAGGGGGTGGATATAAGGGTGGGGGGTGAAATTCAACAAAAACCGAAATTCTATAACGTACATATCAATCTACATTTAAAATTTGGATACTCTAGCTCTAAAGATGTAGGAGATATAATTTTATAACTGCATTTCGATAAGGTTTTTGATCGATAAAAAAATAACGGGATGAGTTATCGATTTTTAGTGATAAACTCGATATCCGCGTGCTATATACGAGCATTTTAAAAAAAGTTGAAGTCTCTAGCTTCTATATCTTCTGAAATCGACGCGTTCAAACATACGGACCGACGGACAGACAGACGGACAGACAGACGGACAGGGCTAAATCGACTTAGTTCGTCGCCCTGATCAAGAATATATATACTTTATGGGGTCTGCCACGCCTCCTTCTGCCTGTTACATACATTTCAACAAAAACATTATACCCTGATTTCCCATTTTCAATGGGTTCAGGGTATAAAAAGTAAGAGATGTAAAGATGTAAAAGATGTATGAGATAAAAGAGGTTAAAGAAAAGAAAGGAAATGAAGAATGTAAAGGGGCAAAGTCGAAGGGAAAATATAAGAGAATGAAAGACCGAGGAATGAAAGGGTGGGATAATCCAGAGTAATAGATTAAGACTAATGTAAGTGAAGCAGAGAAGCAGACTATGGAGACATCGAGGTGCGAAGAGGACGGCGGCACGACTGGCGCAGAGGTACCATTGGCCGAGCATGTTCGGAGATGCCACCAAGTACGCAACGCGCCGCGAGACGTGCTAGAAGTTCAACAGCGTGCAACAAGAGCTCGCCGGCAGATGCTGATCAGAAGAGTGGCGGAGCCAATGGCGGTCTTGTGCGCAGATTCAGTATTCCATGATGCTCTCGCCGAGTGGGCGTTTTGGGAGCGCACACTGGGCGGATTTGGAGTGTTCAAGACATTCGTTTGCGACAATGGGGTGCAGTTTGGAAGCAGGAGTTTCAAGCAATCTGGTGCGCAAAGAGGACGAGTCGCACATTGAAGACCATGAAAGCGCAATACATCGAGGGCCGTCAAAGTTCGTGGGACGAGCTATTGCACGAGGTGGCGCTGGCGCTCAATTCCAGTGTGGCCGGTTCTAAGGGCTTTACGCCGGTGCTCTTAACATTAGGGCGGGAGGCACGTTTGCCTGCCGCACAATACGACGAGGGAATGGAACAGCAGGAGGAGTTGAGTATCAGGCTGGCGCACGGGCCAGCGCTGAACGTCAGAAAGAGAGAAACGGCTTCGACAGAAGAAGAACAAGGATCTGATGGGTGGACTCAACGAGCGGCCACCAGGATCAAAGTAAGGATCTGATGGGTGGACTCAAGGAGCGGCCACCGCAGATCAAAGTAAGGATCTGATGAGTGGACTCAACGAGCGGCCACCAGGATCAAAGGAAGGATCTGATGGGTGGACTCAAGGAGCGGCCACTGCAGATCAAAGTAGGGATCTGATGAGTGGACTCAACGAGCGGCCACTGCAGATCAAAGGAAGGATCTGATGGGTGGACTCAAGGAGCGGCCACTGCAGATCAAAGTAGGGATCTGATGAGTGGACTCAACGAGCGGCCACTGCAGATCAAAGGAAGGATCTGATGGGTGGACTCAAGGAGCGGCCACCGCAGATCAAAGTAGGCATCTGATGGGTGGACTCAGGGAGCGGCAATCGAGTTGGAGAAGGAAGGCGAGAAGATGAATTGAACGAGTTTCTAGGAGCACGGAAGGTGATCAATGAGCAGGAGGATGAGTCGTTTCGAGTTGGAGCCATTGAGTCGTCGACGAGCCCACATGGCGCACACACAGTCCTAGTTGAGGAGGGACTGGGAGGTGGGCATGTGCGTAGATTATCGACGGCCTAACGCCCACTCGATCCCGGACGCATACCCTGTTATGAGGATCTTTTACTTTCCGGAGGGGCTACGACGCGCCCGATTCACCTCAACCGGGGATCTAGAAAGCAGGCACTGGCAGATCTCAACGGCGGCGGGTAGTCGAGCGTGCACCAGTCCATAGTGTCAAGAGGAGCGAGGTCCAAGTGGCGGATGATTCCATTTGGAGAACTTTCTGCAGGCGCAAAGGATCGACGTGTGACGAATCTGAGGAAGATCACCCGTCGGCAGCGTGGAAAGACGAGCAACTTCAGAGATTGATGGAGATGGAGTTTGGCGAACGGCACAGAGGTATCGTGGATGATAGCGCCTACAACGCGATGGGGCAGCTTCAGGAGGCGAGGTCGCCTCCTCGGTTAAGTAAGGGGGGGTGTAAGCTGGCTCGCCCACGGCCCACCTTACATTGCGTATGATTCGTAGTAGATAGGAGTTTGTAGCTAATAGTTGGTAGCGAGTAAGTTAAGTAATAAGTAGAACAAGTTGTGTAAGACATTGTTAATTAGTCGGTGTTAATGCCAGATCCCATTAACAGGATTGCTCCTCCCCCACAGAGCCCGATTATGCTATTAACAGCTTGCTGTTAATAGCATAACCGCTTGCTCTCAGTACTTGGCCCTCCGCCAATTACTATTACTTCTATTATTCCTACCACACTACTGAGTACAACGATTTGAATTACCGCCATTTTGCGTGTGCTTAATAAAAATAAGTTTTTAAAGAAAAATAAACACACGTGTTCTTATTGAAGACCACATCCCTACAACTTTGCTTATTTGAAGACTCCACCCTGCAACATTTGGTCCTTCGAGCCGGATTTATACATATCCACCAGCGATTCTTAGGAGTGTCAGATAAGTAATTGCTTACATTTCTCTCACTGCAACTTGCATATATCAGTGCATACCGGCATTTGTCATTCGACAGTTCCGCCATATATGTATGTTTTACATTGTTGTGCAAGTTGCATCCCACTAATATATATATTCTTATATATTAGACACGAATCTGAATATATATATTCTTATATATTCAGATACGTGAACTCCAGAGTCATACATACATACATATATGTATGTATACATTAACCTTCAAGTCCGTTGTATATTCAATTCCGAATCTTTCCGTCTTGCTAAGACATAACACACAATATCCTTTGTGTCTTGTCGCAATTCAATTCCAATCATAATAGTCCGATTGCACACATTTAATTGCGATTCCACTGCATATACATACACATATACATATGCACATCTGTTTGTACATTCCACACCATAAATATATATTAAAATAAATAAAGATAAAACAGAAAAAACATATCCTTGTCGTTTTATTACAATTTATTTTAAATTTTTATATTTTCATATTTACATATCACATATTTATTATATATTTATTTTCACATATTTATATTTGCATTTTTTTTCCTTGTACGTGTGTGTGTGCTAATTGTGTCTCCGCTGTGCTCTGCAATCTAAATATAAGAGGGTAGTAAACATATGTACATACATATATCCATATGAATGTACATATAGAGCAGCAACACAATTAACACATAATTAATTAACATATTAACAAAACACACATCATAACACTTGCAAAAAAGAGAAAATAATAATAAATATATTCCACTTGTTGCTTCGTGTGCAAACGCTAGTGATCGCATTTAGAAAAATTTGCATATCCACATATACCAATAACAAGATTTATCGACAGCCGCCACAATTCCGTGGCGATACCTTGGTTCTTAGAGATCACAGCGCGCAACTATTGTTTTTTGATACCGATAGTTGAAATAATAATATATATATAAAACCACAAAAAATATTAGATCAAAACAGAGCGGAACATAATTAATTAAATAGCAAATACATATAAAAGCGTACATTTTAATAATTTTAATTTTTTTAAATATTTTAATACATATACATTTTTATTTAATTTAATTTTTACTATTTTTTTTTTTTATATTCTTCGATTTGCATTTTTTGTTGTTTCTCTTTGAGGATTTAGTTAATATTCTTCCCGTTTGTTTTTTGTTATTTTTTCTCCTTTTTTTGTGTTTTTATTTATTATTTCCCATACAAAACGTTTGTTTGGTCTGATAAATTTCGATTCGGTGATCGAACTCCGCCTTCATTGCCGACTCTCCAGGCTTTGCTTAACCGGTGTCCGAGTAAGCCTCCATGTCCGATCGTTCTAGCCGAGCGCAGCTGAGTGTCCCCGCTTCACGTCTCATTAAGCGCAGTGCTTCTGCATCACCCATTCCGTCCGGGAAACCGCAGACAAGCAGCACTTTCAAGCGTAGTCCGGTCGTCACCCGATCCAGTCCAAAGCCCGCAAGTCCGTCTAAAATGTCTCTGTCCGATTTCATCATGCTGCGGATAGGCTCATCAAATTCGAGGCCCGCATCGACGGTCCCGGAGATTCTAACGCCACTCATGCGGCTCAGCTCCGGGCCTTCGAGATCCGCCGAGATCGTGTCAAGGCATTATGGGATGATGCTGAACAGCAGTACAAGGTCTGTGCCAGAGCGTTGAGCCAAGGGGCGAGCAGTGGCGAAGTTGAAGCCATGGAGGCTAAATTCGACCATTGCTATACTGTGTATGAGCGGTGTACGACGCACCTGGGGGTGCAAATCGATGCACTTTCCGCATCGAGTACACCGCCCGCTCCTATGTCCGCTCCTTTCGCCTCGTCTGGAGGCTGTCGCCTGCCACCCGTTGATACGGAAGTTTTCCATGGCGACTACCTGCGCTGGCCAACATTCCGTGATCTTTTCACTGCAATATATATCCAAAATCCGCGCCTGACTCCGGTGGAAAAGTTATTCCACCTAAATTCAAAAACAGCAGGTGATGCAAATGCCTTAGTCGCCGAGTGCCCGCTCACGAACGATGGCTTTGCATCGGCCTGGGACGCCTTGTGTGACCGGTACGAGAACAAGCGACTGTTAGTGAACAGTCAGCTTAAGATCCTTCTCAATCTCCCCAAGGTCACCAAAGAATCAGGCGCGGCTCTCAGAGAGTTGCATGGCACCATCCATCGGTGTGTCACTGCCATCGAGCAAGCTCAGATCTCTACGGAGAACTGGGATTGTATCCTTGTGTTCTTGTGTACTTCCAAGTTACCTGAACACACTCGATCTCTCTGGGAGCACTCATTAACTCTAAAATCAGACATCCCAGCCTGGAAAGACGTAAGTCTGTTCATCAGCGAACATGCTCGCGCGCTTGAAGCTATGGAAGGTGATAGGTCCCTCCCCAAAGTCCCAGGTGCAGACCCGAAATCCACGGCCAGCACCTCTAATAAAAAGGTCCATGCCTTCGAGACACAAGTTCAGCCCAAATCCAAAAAGTGCGATTTGTGTGCTAAAGAGAACCATCCGGTTCGTCTGTGTCCTCGCTTCAGCCAAATGTCCTTGGCAGCGCGCGAAGCATACATAAAGCGAAGGCAACTTTGCCTGAACTGTTTTGCTCAAGGGCACCAACTGCGCGACTGCACTAGCATTCACAATTGCGCCAAATGCAAGGGGAGGCACAATACACTGCTTCACCGTGAAGGCTCCACAGCATCCAGCTCCTCGTCCGGAGCCGCGGTGACTCCAGGTACGACCGAAGTACCTCGTAATGTGCAGTCGTATTTCACGGCCGATACTCCAGGGGTCCTGCTTGGTACGGCCGTAATTGATGTGTGTCACTTGGGGGTCACATATCCAGCCAGGGCTCTAATCGATTCGGGGTCCGAGGCAACGTTCATTTCCGAACGATTATTCCGTCTGATGAAGCTACCATTCCGATCCGTGCAAACGCAGGTATCCGGTCTAGGCCACTCTGTGGCAGCAAAATCGACGAAGCTTTGTGATTTCCACATCGGCACTCCTCTGAGACCTCGACTTCGAATTGAGGCCTCAGCTTTAGTCATCCCACGGCTCTCCGGCAATCTGCCATCGTACCCCATTCCGCAGCATCTCTTAAACAATCTGCCCGACATCCCATTAGCTGATCCACTTTTCTTCAAGAGCGCTCAAATTGACGTTCTTTTAGGCGCGGATATCCTTCCGTCGATCGTTCAGGGGGGCTTCCGCCCTAACCTCTGCGGATCACTTATGGGCCAAGAGACAATCTTTGGCTGGATTCTTACGGGTCCAGTCACAAAGAAGCCTCAAGAGTCGATTTCCGTTTTCACGACTAGAGTTACCGTCCTCCATGACGAAAAACTCGACCACCTCATCACCAAATTTTGGGAGGTGGAGAATCTCCCCAAGGTAGCCAGTGAGCCGTACTCTGCGTGTGAAGATAATTTTGTCCGAACCACACGGAGAGACAAGTCTGGCTCCTACGTCGTGACTCTCCCGTTCAAAAATCCGGATCACCCTGACTTAGGTCATTCGCGATCCATCGCTCTGGGGCAGTTTCTCAAAAATGAGAGCAGATTGTCCAAGAATCCGACACTCAAGGCCGAATACGAAGCTATCCTGCAAGAGTATCTCGACTTGGGTCATATGAGACCGATAGCACCCATGTCCGAGGATGCCACCGATCTACAAGCCCTTACTCCCGGACACTTCCTAGTCGGTGGGCCTCTTATAACTATTACTGAGCCCATAATTACGCAAGATGCGATGTCTATCCTGAATCGCTGGCAGCGACTTAAGGCTCTTCATCAACAATTCTGTTTCCGTTGGAAAGAAGAGTATCTTAAGGAGCTGCATAAACGTAATAAGCGGCAATTCGCACAACGTGACTTGAAGGTCGGCGACATGGTCATCGTGAAAGATGACAATGTCGCCATCAACGAGTGGCGGCTCGGCCGAGTCCAACTCACGCACCCAGGAGATGATGGGAAGGTCCGAGTGACGGACGTTCTCACCTCCCGGGGCATCGTTCGTAGACCCGTCCATAAGTTGGTTATCCTACCAACGGACGATAACACTCATGTGATGTCCAACTAACCCTATATGTGCATCCAATACCATCTTACCACCCGGCACATCTCTCCTTTCCAGCTATGCCATCTGCTGTTCGATCCATGGAGACACCTGGCATCAACTCCTTCCGGTGCCGCGTGTGTAGAGGGGTCCACGCTCTGCGGAAGTGCAGGCGTTTCCTGGGCCTTCCGGCTGAAAAACGTCTTCGCGCCGTACTCATTAACAAGTACTGCGCGAATTGTCTGGCGCATCAGCACTCCGGGCAATCCTGCCGAAGCAAAGCCAAGTGCAAGACGTGCGGCCAGAGCCATCACACGCTGCTGCATCTGCCTGGAGCTCGCCGCCGACAGCGACGTCGTCCCGCTGCAGCCCCTATCAGCGGGCCCACCTCCTCCGCCTTTGCCGGGACACCTGCGCCCCAGAAAGGATCCCGCAAAGGACGACGCCACCAGGCAGCATCCAGGGCCACGAGGGACGTCACGCCGCCGCTGAGCACGCTGATGCAGCACAAGGCCGTCAGCATCCTGCCCACGGCAATTGTCACCGTGCAAACAGACCGGAAGGACTTCGATGTGAGGGCGCTGATCGATCCGTGTAGCCCTACTACTCGGATCCAGGATTCATTGGCAAGGGCCATGGGTCTTTCCGCCACTAGCGTGGGTCCGGGAGAGGTCTGCACGGCGACCATTTGCTCAAAAACATCAGACGTCCACATTGACGCTAACCTGCAATTAGACCCGCAGCTCAATTGCCGGACGCCAATCCGGCCGATCGAGCACGCAGCCAATCCGGCTGGGATTACGCTCGCCGACGGCAATTGGGCTCGACCCAGTACGGTGTCTGTTGTGCAGGGGGCTGACGTGTATCCTCACGTCATCCTTCCAGGAATCGTCCCCAGCACTGACGGTCGTCCCATGGCCCAGAACACCGTCTACGGGTGGGTCCTTTCAGGGTCCTATCAATAATCTGACCCAATATATATTGCAATCCTTGCAAGGGGGGAGTATGTTAATGCCAGATCCCATTAACAGGATTGCTCCTCCCCCACAGAGCCCGATTATGCTATTAACAGCTTGCTGTTAATAGCATAACCGCTTGCTCTCAGTACTTGGCCCTCCGCCAATTACTATTACTTCTATTATTCCTACCACACTACTGAGTACAACGATTTGAATTACCGCCATTTTGCGTGTGCTTAATAAAAATAAGTTTTTAAAGAAAAATAAACACACGTGTTCTTATTGAAGACCACATCCCTACAACTTTGCTTATTTGAAGACTCCACCCTGCAACAGTCGGTAAGTAGTCGTAAGTGTCATAGCAGTTAGTTTTGTAGGATAAGCGCAATTTGAATAAGGCGCGCGATCAGCAATGCAACGCTGACGTAAGCCGCGCCAAGAAGAGGGGAAGAGCAGCAAAAGCTGCGAGCGGAGTTAGTTAATTTTTGGCTCTCGGGATGAGCGGATGAAAGTGAGTTTTGGGTACTCGCCGCGAAGAGTTTTTTTGGAGTGAGCGGACGCGCTCGGGGGGGAGATTTTCAGCACACGGCGCGAGCGGCGCGTGCATTCGGTAGTAAGGATGTTTGGTTTGGATTTGTAATAAATAAAGTAAGCTTATATGGGAAAATCGTGTACTCATTAGTAGTTAGTACCAATCGCTTTATTAACCTTTGCCACTAACGATGGGCGTGGCTGGCAAGATGTGCCCCACGTGGTCCTAACCTCCAACTAATGCCTTCTCCCCCTCCCATCTCTCTAACTCCATATGTCCCGTAATAACTTATAAATTTCTTGTAAGTTATGGCCCTGGGCAGACTGAGACTCTGACCCCGGCTGGAAAATAATGTAACTTTACAATATATATAAAAGAAAGTTGCGTAAAAGTGTTACGACACTTATAACTTGATATGTGCTGGTCCAATCTTTATGGTTTTGATTTGTTGGATTTGTCTCCGCCACGAGTAGGATAGTAGATCTTAAAAATACTGAAAAAATTTGACGAATACTTGAAAAACGCGGTTTTTTTCCCTAAAGGTTCAAATTTTCATTAAGGCTTGATAATAGTGACAGTTTTCGTTTTTATATATTTATATATATATATATTTTATATATATATAAATATATATATATATATATTTTTTTTTTCACTGTCTGTCTCTCTGTCCGTCTGCCTAAGAAGAGCAAGGGATTCAGAAGAACTCCAGGAGATCATTTAGAAAATGCCTGCAGCAGCAGAGAATGTTCCCATTGCTCTATCTGGCGCCCTGCTCAAACTGCCAACTGTCGACTGAACCACAGCTTAGCTAGGGATAGAATTGATATAAGTTTTTCAGTTGCAAATTTATTCTTTAATAAAGCAGACCTTGTTTCGACAATAAAACATCAAAACATCGTTTTTTTTACTGTTTTAATAAAGAAAGAAATTAACTGGCGCCCGAGCAGGGACCGGCTTCGCGCGCAATACAGCAAAACGTTTAGTACGTGCGTGATACTGCAAAGTAAAAGCAGAGTCGGTTTAAATAAAACGAAAATTCGATCGCGTTACAACACAGCAAAACGCCTGTACGAGCGCGGCCGAAAATCACCAAAGCAACTCACGTCGCGTAACTTCGACGTTCGGTGAAATTCGTTAAAGGTAGTCTAGAACTTGATCGTTCGATTGCCCATCGGTGGACGGTAATCCTGTACGGCCCGCCCACAGGATACTTCAACGGAGTCTGGTCGCAGGATCCCCAGTATGAACAACCAAAAAGGATGAAATCCGGATCAGCAGTGAAGACCGCCACATTATCATTATTGTAAGTTAAAGATATAAGAACACGAAACAAAAACTAACAAAACTAAAACAAATAAGTGTAATAAAATATAAGAAAATTTTTTGAGAAATTAAATAAGTGCAATAATATATATATATATTTTGAGAGAAATAAAAGTTAAACAAGTTTATGAAAATTTAAGAAAAATTTTGAGAAAAATAAAGAGGAAAAATAGAATATTAAGAAAATACACAAAATAAAAAAAAGCGTAAAGCGATCAAAAGTAAAGTGACTTCAAAAGTAGTATAAAATAGCCCAACTTTGCGATTCCCAAGAGACCCTCCAAAGTAGAAGGGAAAAACTAGCCACTGGTCTTAATATAAAATAAAAAAAAAAAAAAAAAATTTTTTTGTATTATAATAAAAATTTCTTTATATTAAAATAAGTTGTACTAATGATAATCATAAACTAACACTAACTAACTAACTAAATTCAATCAGAAATCCACCTGTAAACATAAAACAATAGATCAAAGTCACAATAAAAGGCAGTTAATAACGTATGGCTAACGAGAATAATTTGATTAGGACCCCAGTGTTAGTCGAACAACCCCAAGTAGGTGCACATATTATCAATAGACAGCAACAACGACATATAGACCGTCAGAACGAACACTTACAGAATAGAGGTATGGCGAAGAACGCAGAACAATTGATTGCAGCCACTGTCGCTCAGATTTTGACAGAACAACTTTCGACGCTAGTGAGACAAATAGTTAACCCTTCCAGTGAATTCAATGACGTGGGCGATCAGACTATAAATGACAATCAAAATTTGAACGACCTTAACAGAGTACCAGACATTGTCAAAAGTCTTAGGGAATTTTCCAGCAATAAAATCGAATTTAGCTCATGGAAAAAGTGTGTAGATCGCATACTCTCCATATTTGCAAGCCAAGTTGGATCACCAATGTACTATGGTATTTTGCATACCGTGAGAAATAAGATCATCAGCCAAGCCGACGCGGCCCTCGAATCGAACAATGTAACCCTTAACTGGAACGCCATCTCCAAGTGTCTCACACTGCACTATGCAGATAAAAGAGATATAAATAAATTAGAATACGAGATGACTATGTTAATACAGGGCAAAAAACAGACAGTAGAACAGTTTTATCAGGTTGTCTACAACCAGCTGACTTTAATACTGAACAAGGAAGGATGTATGGAACTCAATAGAGAGTCAGAAATACTCATGACGAAAATGTACAGGGAAAAAGCATTAGACACTTTCATCAGAGGTTTGAGAGGAGACTTGCCACGTATTCTTAGCATAAAGGAACCAGCAGACCTTCCCTCAGCCCTCCATTTATGCTTAAAATTAGAAAATCAGAACTATAGAACAAACATAGCTTTCAATAAAAGCCATCAAACAGGTCACAAAAGCGTAGTCCGAAACGCAACACCACCCATGTTACCACCGCGTATGGTTCAACACGTACAAAATCCCCCTCAAATGATGAGAACTGTACCAATCGGTTTCAGAGCTCAAGTGCCAATGCAACATGCATGGCCAAATACCATGAATCAGGGACACCATTACCATAGACAACAATACTACCAAACGCAACCTCATCAGACAAACGTGCCGCCCCGACCATTAGCACCCAAACCACAGCCACGACTCGAACCAATGGACGTTGACAAAAGCATCCAAACACGGATGGTAAATTATACAACAGATAAAAGACAAAGAAACTTTAACATTCAAACGGGACAAGAATATCCCGACAATGACTACCACAACGCCCACATAACTATGGAAGAATACGGAACAAACCGAACACGAACAATCACTACAAGAGTACGCACAACAAATAGAACAAGAGGACGACGAACAAGAGAGCCCCATTGAACATAATAACATAAATTTTTTAGAGTAACTAGCTCTTCGCTTCCTTACATAGATGTAAGACAAAAAGCGGAGAGATACTTAAAATACTAATAGACACAGGTTCAAACAGAAATTACATACAGCCCAAACTAGTTTCTAACCCGATTCCCAATCAAAAACCTTTCGAAGCCGTAACAGTCGGCGGAAATATTAAAATAACTCACCATAAAATCGCTAATCTCTTTGACAGACAAGATATCCAAGTAAAATTTTTCCTATTACCTACGTTAAAAGCATTTGACGCAATTCTGGGCAACGACAGCCTTAAATAACTAGACGCTGTAATCCATAGCAGCAAAAACCAATTAATAATTAAAAATACCATATTTATACCCCTTCGACAGAAAAAAATTGAGGCAGTTAACACTGTCATACCACGGACAGATCACATGACTATCGAACAGAAAAAAAGATTAAAAGAGTTAGTTACGAAATACCCCAATTTATTTGCCACCCCAAACGAAAAATTAACCTAAACAACAAATGTAAAAGCAGAAATTCGAACCAAGACAGATTCTCCCATATATTCCAAATTTTACCAATTCCCAATGTCTTTAAAAGACGAAGTCCACAAACAAATACGAAACTTTTAGAGGACGCAATTATTCGCCCATCCCGATCACCATACAATTCACCCGTGTGGATTGTTCCCAAAAAAAACGGATGCTTCCCAAGAGAAAAAAGTATAGAATGGTTATTGATTACAGAAAGCTTAATAAAGAAACAATAGCAGACAAATACCCTATTCCAGAAATAAATGAAGTACTAGCACAACTTGGGAATAATAAAATTTTTTCAGTGCTTGACTTAAAATCAAATTCCATTAAAAGAAGCAGATATTGAAAAGACCGCCTTCTCCGTAAACAACGGAAAATACAAGTTTACACGACTCCCTTTCAGTCTGAAAAACGCACCTTCTATTTTCCAAAGGGCGTTAGATGACATTCTTCGTGATCATATCGGCAAGATATGCTTCATATACATAGATGACATTATCATATTTAGCAAAGATAATGAAACACATGCAGAAAATCTTGACACAATTTTTCGAACTCTTCAAGAAGCTAACATGAAATGTCAGTTAGACAAATGCGAGTTCTTTAAAGACAAAGTAGAATTTCTCGGCTTTGTCATCTCAGACAAAGGCGTCGAAACTAACCCAAACAAAATAGCAACCATAGCCAAGTATCCCTATCCGAAAACACTAAAAGATTTGAGATCTTTCCTCGAACTCTCTAGCTACTATAGAAGGTTCATAAGAGATTTCGCTAAGTTGGCAAAAACACTTAGCTCTCCTTTAAGAGGGGAGGATGGACGAGTGTCCAAAAGCCAGTCTTCAAAAAAACTAATTAATCTCAATCAAGAAGCCATTGCTTCTTTTGATAAAATCAAAGACGCTCTAATATCCAATGAAGTCATTTTACAATACCCAGACTTCAATAAGGAATTTCAATTAACATCAGACGCATCCAATTATGCAATTGGAGCAGTCTTATCTCAGAATAAACGAACCATATGCTTCCTTTCAAGAACATTGTCAAAATCCGAAGAAAATTATGCCACTAACGAAAAAGAAATGTTGGCGATTATTTGGGCACCAAAAGCCCTCAAAAATTACCTTTACGGTAAGGCAAAAGTAAAAATATACACAGACCATCAACTACTTACACATTCGCTTAGCAGTTGGAATGGCAACGCTCGAATCAAACGATGGAAAACGTACCTAGAAGAGTATGATTATGAACTCCTTTATAAACCAGGCAGGGATAACACAGTAGCAGACGCATTGTCAAGAATACCCATAGTAAACCAAATCAACTCAGTAATATCCACTCAGCATAGCGCAGAAAGCTAAAGTCATAACCTAATACCTAGTATGGAGGTCCCGATAAACGTATTCAAGAACCAAATTTTCTTAAACAAAGCAAACACAGACGACTATAAATTCCAAATTCCCTTCCCAACTTTCCATAGACACTTAATAACTAGACAAGAGCTCACAGCAAAAAACCTAGTTCAGATATTTAAAAAGTATTTAAACCCTTCTGTAATTAACGGAATAATAACGTCAGAAGAAATCATGAACCAAATTTAACAAATATACCCCAAACACTTTAGGAACTATAAAATCAGATTCACTCAGACACAAGTGAAGGACTTGACTAACGAAACAGAACAGGATGAACATATATTAAAACAAGTAAGAAAACTCTAGTCGAGAGTGCTCGACTACGAGATCCCCTGAACCCTTCAAGCAACAGCCATTTCAATCATTTTTAGCGTCTCTCTGCTTACACAAACACACACATACACACGCAAACACACATACATAGACACCCATAGGCGCGCACGCATGGGCTGCAGTGTGGGCTTACTATGGGAACTTAATTGTTTAATAACTTTTTTTCTGGACGTACGTTCTCCATGAAACTTTCAGATTGTGGTTTTATCATTACTATGCGTATAATTGCCAAAGCTGAAGTCTCTAGTATTTGAAATACGCCTTTTACAAACTTATGGGTGAGGGGGTGGATATATAAGGGTGGGGGGTGAAATTGAACAAAAATCTATAACGTACATATCAATCTACATTTTAAATTTGGATACTCTAGCTCTAAAGATGTAGGAGATATAATTTTATAACTGCATTTCGATAAGGTTTTTGATCGATAAAAAAATAACAGGATGAGTTATCGATTTTTAGTGATAAACTCGATATCCGCGTGCTATATACGAGCATTTTAAAAAAAAGTTGAAGTCTCTAGCTTCTATATCTTCGGAAATCGACGCGTTCAAACATACGGACAGACGGACAGACGGACAGGGCTAAATCGACTCAGTTCGTCGCCCTGATCAAGAATATATGTATATACTTTATGGGGTCTGCCACGCCTCCTTCTGCCTGTTACATACATTTCAACAAAAACATTATACCCTGATTTCCCATTTTCAATGGGTTCAGGGTATAAAAACAAGTAAGAAAACTCTAGTCGAGAGTGCTCGACTACGAGATCCCCTGAACCCTTCAAGCAACAGCCATTTCAATCATTTTTAGCGTCTCTCTGCTTACACAAACACACACATACACACGCAAACACACATACATAGACACCCATAGGCGCGCACGCATGGGCTGGAGTGTGGGCTTACTATGGGAACTTAATTGTTTAATAACTTTTTTTCTGGACGTACGTTCTCCATGAAACTTTCAGATTGTGGTTTTATCATTACTATGCGTATAATTGCCAAAGCTCAAGTCTCTAGTATTTGAAATACGCCTTTTACAAACTTATGGGTGAGGGGGTGGATATAAGGGTGGGGGGTGAAATTGAACAAAAATCGAAAATCTATAACGTACATATCAATCTACATTTATAATTTGGATACTCTAGCTCTAAAGATGTAGGAGATATAATTTTATAACTGCATTTCGATAAGGTTTTTGATCGATAAAAAAATAACGGGATGAGTTATCGATTTTTAGTGATAAACTCGATATCCGCGTGCTATATACGAGCATTTTGAAAAAAAGTTGAAGTCTCTAGCTTCTATATCTTCTGAAATCGACGCGTTCAAACATACGGACAGACGGACGGACGGACAGACGGACAGACGGACAGACAGACGGACAGGGCTAAATCGACTCAGTTCGTCGCCTTGATCAAGAATATATATACTTTATGGGGTCTGCCACGCCTCCTTCTGCTGTTACATACATTTCAACAAAACCATTATACCCTGATTTCCCATTTTCAATGGGTTCAGGGTATAAAAATCTAGACAAGACAACATTGATAGACTTAGACAGAAAGAAACGATGGACTTACAGAACCACAATAAAAGACGCAACGAAATACGTACCTACACATCAGGACAAGAAATATACGTCAAGATCAACAATAGACTAGGAACTGAATTGTCTCCCAGATATAAACAAGTAAGAAAGCTCTATTCGAGACTGCTCGACTACGAGATACCCTGAACCCCTCCGAGCAACAGCCATTTCAATAATTTTTAGTGTCTTTCAGCTTATACAAACACACACACACACGCAAACATATACATAGACACCCATAGGCACGCACGCATTAACAGGCATGGGCTGCAGTGTGGGCTTACTATGGGAACTTAATTGTTCAATAACTTTTTTTGTGGACGTACGTTCTTCATAAAACTTTCAGAATTCGGTTTTATCATTACTATGCGTATATTTGCCAAAGCTCAAGTCTCTAGTATTTGAAATACGCCTTTTACAGAGATGATGGTAAGGGGGTGGATATAGGGGTGGGGGGTGAATTATAACAAAAATCGAAATTCTATCACGTGCAGTCGAGTCTACATTTAAAATTTGGAGACTTTAGCTCTAAAGGTGTAGGAAATATAATTTTATAACTGGTTTTTAATAAGGTTTTTGATCGATA
This sequence comes from Drosophila mulleri, assembly GCA_035047565.1. Taxonomy (NCBI): domain Eukaryota; kingdom Metazoa; phylum Arthropoda; class Insecta; order Diptera; family Drosophilidae; genus Drosophila; species Drosophila mulleri. The sequence goes on from JAWNPK010000007.1 coordinate 54,704, forward strand.
AAAAAATAACGGGATGAGTTATCGATCTTTTGTGATAAACTCGACATGCGCGCGCTATATACGGACATTTGAAAAAAAAATCAAGTCTCTAGCTCTAATAGCTTCGGAGATCGACGCGTTCATACATACGGACAGACGGACAGACGGACATGGCTAAATCGATTCAGTTTGTCGCCCTGATCAAGAATATATATACTTTGTGGGGTCTGCCACGCCTCCTTCTCCCTGTTACATACTTTTAACAAAACCATTATACCCTGATTTCCCATTTTCAATGGGTTCAGGGTATAAAAAGAAACAGTAAAACAGTACTAACCTCAACAAATAGAGTCATACACAAAAATAATATAAACAAGTAAGAAAGCTCTAGTCGAGACTGCTCGACTACGAGATACCCTGAACCCTCCGAGCAACAGCCATTTCAATCATTTTTAGTGTCATTCAGCATAAACAAACACACACACACACGCAAACATATACATAGACACCCATAGGCACGCACGCATAAACACGCATGGGCTGCAGTGTGAACTTACCATGGGAACTTTATTGCTTAATAACTTTTTTTGTGGACGTACGTTCTTCATGAAACTTTCAGAATGTGGTTTTATCATTACTATGCGTATATTTGCCAAAGCTCAAGTCTCTAGTATTTGAAATACGCCTTTTACAAAGATGAGGGTAAGGGGGTGGATATAGGGGTGGGGGGTGTTATAACAAAAATCGAAATTCTAAACCGTACATATCAATCTACATTTTAAATTTGAAGACTCTAGCTCAAAAGATGTAGGAGATATAATTTTATAACTGTCTTTCGATAAGGTTTTTTATCGATAAAAAAACAACGGGACGAGTTATCGATTTTTGGTGATAAACTCGATATCCGCGCCGTATATACGGTCATTTAAAAAAAAAAGTTCAAGTCTCTAGCTCTTATATCTTCTGAAATCGACGCGTTCAAACATACGGACAGACAGACAGACGGACAGGGCTAAATCGACTCAGTTCGTCGCCCTGATCAAGAATATATATACTTTGTGGGGTCTGCCACGCCTCCTTCTCCCTGTTACATACTTTTAACAAAACCATTATACCCTGATTTCCCATTTTCAATGGGTTCAGGGTGTAAAAACGTTTGACATTTATAGATTACTCGTAACAATGGGCAAAAGTTAACGTAGTAAACTCATTTTTACTAAAAGAGGCAGAAATAGACGAAATAAAGAGAATCTTCAAATCCGGTAGAATGCCTTCATTGTCTGTAGAAGAAATGCTAGAATATTCAGACGTGGCCATATTTCACAATACTACTACTTTGTTTTATGTAGTAAAAATACCTAACGTAGAGGAAACTGATTATGAAAACCTAATTGTGAAACCAGTAAGAAATAACGTTATCATAAATGTAGAGTATAAAGAAATATTGTCTCGCAAAAATGTAATGCTTGGAATTATTTTTTGTAAAAATTAGAATTGTAAAAAATATAATAATTTTAAGATTTGTTCACAAAATAACATTGTCAACTTTAGCAATAGTACATGTTTGCCTAGGCTCCTCAATGGAGAAAAGTCGCTGTGTGAGTTCAGTAACGCCGAGCATGTGGAAACCATCGATGAAGTGGCCAACGGTCTTCTGATCCTCAACAACTTTGACGGAATGGTGACATCGACGACAACAAGTACATGGTTAAATGGCACCTATGTCATTCGCTTTACCAACGAGTCCATTTCAATTGGCAACCGGACTTTCAACAACCTAGAGAGCAGCACACTGAGAGTCGGCTCCTCGATAATCCAGATGACACCAGAAGAATCGAGACGACTCCAAATTCTATCACTGCAGACTTTGCAGGTATTACACATCAACAATAGCCAACGACTAGAACACCTAAAACTTACGACACATGCAATCTCATCCATAATATTGGTCTGCATAGTCGTGATAATCATTGTCATTGCCTTCCTCTATACAAAGAGGGCGAAAAAAATTACGTTACTATTGGACAATAGCCAAGTAAAGAGAGTAACAGAGTCACCAAGACGAACCATAGAGAACATACAGTTCAACGACTTTTCCTTTTTTTAATGATCGCTTGAGGACAAGCTCAAATCAAAGGGGGAAGAGTTAACAACAAAAATATTCTTCAAGTTAAAAACAAAAATATTCTACATTGCAACAAAACCCAATGGGAATTGTTGCATGATCAGACCAATAAGCCAAAACTGCTGACACAATGTCTAGCAGACTTCCTGAACACGCCGACCAGAGCTCCAGCAATTCTAAGAAGAATTGCACAACGGGTCGACTGAACCACAGCTTAGCTAGGGATAGAATTGATATAAGTTTTTCAGTTGCAAATTTATTCTTTAATAAAGCAGACCTTGTTTCGACAATAAAACATCAAAACATCGTTTTTTTTTTACTATTTTAATAAAGAAAGAAATTAACTTATATACATGTACATACATAGATGGCTCACGAATATAAATATCGCAATTTGATACTACAAATGCGGATTTCCACGCCCCTAGTGGCCGTAGACGCCTCATATTTGGCCTGTTCTTAGAACGAGCTAACGGTAACGTATATGCCAAAGAGGCGTAACTATTATTTTTGGGACATCGATAGAGGATGTTACCAGTAACTCAACTATCCAAATTTGAAGCTTCTAGCTCTTAAATTGTAGGAGATATAAGCTTTTGCGGTTTGCCACGCCCCTTTTGGGCGGACATATATCCACCATAGCTCGTTGGACTTGGGTTGCCACCCCGCGTATATATACAAAATTTCAGGTCTCTACCATCAATAGTAGTATATAGCAAAATTTGAAAAATCACTATATCTTCAGGTCCGATTTGCCACGCCCCTAGTGGGCGTAAACATAAAATTTGTGCATCAGTCATTATAGAATCATAACATTAGCTCACATGTAAAATTTCAAGCTTTCTAGCTTTATGACTTTCGGAGATACAGTTTTATCCGATTTGCCACGCCCCAAATGGGAGTAGATATATCCGCCATAGCTTGATGGACTTGGATGGTCGACGCGTACCTACATACCAAATTTCAGCTTTCTAGCTCTTCAACTAACATGGTTTCTGGTATATCGGAAAATGCATTTTTCGATTTGCCACGCCCCTGGTGGGCGGATCGGTAAAATTTTAACACTTTATAAATCGGAGTTATACACGAGTATGTGTTCCAAATTTCAAGACTCTAGCTTCAATAGGACGGACAGCAAGACGGACATTGCACAAAGCAATATACTAATTAACTTCGTGAATGAGTATTAAAAGAGCAAAGAAAGGAAAAGTAGACTAAGCGAACGAGATAAAGCAAAACGTAGAGTAAGTGGATAAAAATAGAACAAGCTAGAGCGATAGGATAATACTAGTATAAGCGGAGCGGAAAAACGGACTATACAGGTATCGAGAATGTAGGGAGGAACATCTCACAGTTTGGGACTAAGCGTCGGCTGGGTCTACCAGCGCTGTAAATAGGAATTGATAGCTGTAGCACGAGATCTCGGCCTTGACGATGAGGAGGACCTGAGAAAGAGATTGTCGTCGTTCATTCAGAGCGGCAACTTTACGGCGGTGATTAAGGGGCACTGGTCGAATGGTAGACACGGTTCTCTTTGGGAGGCGCGACGCCGAGCTTGGGCAGCCGCGCGTACCAAATGTCGGAGCCGGATCTGCGGAAGGTCCAGGAGGGTGAAGCTTGTAAGGTGCTTATATGCCCACCTTACATTTCTCTCGTGCTGCAGCGAAGAAGAGCTTGTAGATGAAGAAGAGTTTGTAGATGATAAGCTGATTTTTTCAAGTTATAGTTTGAGCTATATTTTTCTAGTAGATAAGCGAAACTGTCGGATTATATTTTGAGTTGTAGTGAGTAAGCCGAGTTATATTTTTGGTAGTAGATAAGTGAGCGTAGTTCAAATTAGTGGGCGGACACAATGCAACCCTTCAGCTCGAAAGCTCACGGTGGTGAAGGTTGCATTGCTAACGGCGCGCCGTGGTGAAATCTGCACAGCAGCAAAAGAGAGTCGAAAGCTGTGAGCAGATTTTAGTAAATTTTGAGAAGCGAGCAGTCGGTATTAAATAAAATTTAGTATTTTCGGCGCTGCGCGGCCGACCGCGTGTTCTTTTAAGGCTAGCAAATAGTAAGCAACGTTGTGGTTAGGATTTGGATTGGCGGTTGCCTTGTAATAAAGTAAGCATATATGAAAATGGTCGTGTACTCCTTTATAGTTAACTTGCTCGACATATTAACCCATAACACTACCCTTAATTAACCGTAGTAACACTAACTCTGGTAGCTCGAACGTGGCTTCGACTCGTTCGCCGGAAGTGTAAATCTCCGGCGGTGAAAACTGTGTGTGAGCTACCCCGACCCCAGCAATCTCGAGAGCGCTCGATCGCGATACTCGATTACTGCCGCCTTCCCGCGTGCAAACGCGTGTGTGCGGTCGGCGAGTTCACACCACGTGGTTGCCTAACCTATATGTGCTGATGGACAAGGCGGCTAATTGGTTCCTAACCAGAGGGCTAAGGGATGTGTTCTGGTTGGAGTTCAAAAAGAAGTTCCTGAACTTCTTCTTACCGCCTCAGTACCTCAAGCGTTTGGAGAATCGCATTCGGGGGCGTCGTCAGCGGGAAGGTGAGGACTATTTGATTAAGCTAAGGTTGCTAATGCGTCAGGTTAGATACAGCCCTGGACACTTTGCGCGTGAGTGTCGCAATACGGCAGAGTTATTCTGCCGACACTGTGGACTGCGAGGCCGGACTACGAGGGAGTGTTGCGAGCAGAGCAGCGCGGCAAACGGCCAGGGGCGATTGAATAACGAGGACGAAAAGAGGTACCCATTCCGAGTAAAGGAGGGGAGGATTGTTGCGTCGGTGGTGATCGGGGGCCAAAGGATGACCGCCACGCGCAGTTTTGTCACTGAGGACTGCGTGCGCCAACGGACGATGCGGGGCGAGTGCTGCGAGGAGGAGTCGCGGATCAGGCTGGCCGACGGATGGGCGCTGAACGTGACGAAGATGATAAGGACGGACGTGAGTCTAGCTGGGAAGACGGCGGAAGCGATTCTGTTCATAATGCCGACCATGCTAGACCACGTCATCCTCGGGATGGACTTTCTGTGCACCATCGGCACCACGGTGCGCTGCGGCAACGCAGAGTTGGAGATGAGGATGGCGGAGGAAACGGAAAAAGAACCGTCGTCGTCGGGTAGACAAGGCACAGAGAAAGGTACCAGCGGTCTTAGAGGACAGGACCGGAACGCTGGAGGAGATATAAGAGGAAATGGATGAACAAGAGGAAAGCATGGAAAAGAGGATGCGGGTGAACAAAGGAACGCCGAAGGAAGGACTTTAGGAGGACCTTCCGGCTGGAAGGAGGAATGAATCGAAAGGAAGCAAGGTACTGGATCAGAGAACGGGGACGGACCCGAGGAGCGGTCGCCAGAGTTCAGATCAATCGAGCTGGAAAAGGAAGGTGAGCCTAGAGGCGAACCGCCGAAGAGAGAAGCGTCAGAAAATGGACATAAAGAAACGTACGATCCCTGCCCGGTAGCAAGGAGTGGCCGGATGAGCGGAATTGGCACTCTTTGAAGGCCTCAGGGAAGTAACGCACATAGCCGAACACAGTATCCGGATGAAGGACGACAAGCCTCTGAAGCAGAGGTACTACCCTAAGAATCCGGCTATGCAGAAATCGATGAACAGGTGGACGAGCTGTTTCAAGCTGGTCTCGAAGAGCCCATTGAGCGCACCCAAAGTCTTAGTCAAGAACAAGTAAGAATGCTCTAGTCGAGACTGCACGACTACGAGGATCTCCCGAACCCTTCCAATTTTTAGCGCCTTTCTGCTAATACAAACACACACACACACGCAAACACACATACATAGTCAGCGTACGCATAAACACGCATAGGCTGCAGTGTGGGTTTACTATGGGAACTTAATTGTTTAATAATTTTTTTTGTGAACGTACGTTCTTAATGAACTTTTAGATTGTGTTTATATCATTAATATGCGTGTATGTGCCGAAGCTCAAGTCTCTAGTATTTGAAATACGCCTTTTACAAACTTAATGGGGAGGGGGTGCATATGGGGGCGGGAGTGAAATTAAACAAAAATCGAAATTCTATAACGTACATATGAATCTACATTTAAAATTTGGAGACTCTAGCTCTAAAGATGTAGGAGATATAATTATACCCTGAACCCATTGAAAATGGGAAATCAGGGTATAATGGTTTTGTTAAAAGTATGTAACAGGGAGAAGGAGGCGTGGCAGACCCCACAAAGTATATATATTCTTGATCAGGGCGACAAACTGAATCGATTTAGCCATGTCCGTCTGTCCGTCTGTCCGTATGTATGAACGCGTCGATTTCTGAAGATATAGAAGCTAGAGACTTCAACTTTTTTTTAAAATGCTCGTATATAGCGCGCGCATATCGAGTTTATCACAAAAGATCGATAACTCATCCCGTTATTTTTTTATCGATCAAAAAACCCTATCGAAAACCAGTTATAAAATTATATCTCCTACACCTTTAGAGCTAAAGTCTCCAAATTTTAAATGTAGACTCGACTGCACGTGATAGAATTTCGATTTTTGTTATAATTCACCCCCACCCCTATATCCACCCCCTTACCCTCATCTCTGTAAAAGGCGTATTCCAAATACTAGAGACTTGAGCTTTGGCAAATATACGCATAGTAATGATAAAACCACATTCTGAAAGTTTCATGAAGAACGTACGTCCACAAAAAAAGTAATTGAACAATTAAGTTCCCATAGTAAGCCCACACTGCCTGTTAATGCGTGCGTGCCTATGGGTGTCTATGTATGTGTTTGCGTGTGTGTGTGTGTTTGTATAAGCTGAAAGACACTAAAAATGATTGAAATGGCTGTTGCTCGGAGGGTTCAGGGTATCTCGTAGTCGAGCAGTCTCGACTAGAGCTTTCTTACTTGTTTTATAACTGACTTTCTAAAAGGTTTTTTATCGATAAAAAATAACAGGACGAGTTATCGATTTTTGGTGATAAAATCGATATGCGCGCTGTATATATGGTCATTTTAAAAACAATTCCAGTCTCCAGCTCTTATATCTTCTGAAATCGACGTGTTCATACATACGGACGGACGGACGGACAGACAGACGGACATGACTAAATGGACTCAGTTCGATTGGTGGAAACCGTCTGTACTATCAATAGTACTATCAAAAATTAAAAATAATTAAAATTTACTGCATTTGTTCTTAAAGTCTGCATTTATAGAACGGTATTAAAAATGTTTCTGGCTTCATTTACAGCTATTATTTATAACTGTTATATATTGATATACAATGAAAACAAAAACCAATATTTGAAGCAACTTAAAATCGAACCGAAAATCTTCAACAAATATAATATTAAAGCTATCCATCTAGGAGCCAGATGGCCAGATGTTTTTATTTAAGAACAGTGGGACGCCCACATTTTAATATAATAATTTCCCCTGCTTTACTGAAAGTTCTCTCCGACTCGGTGGAGCTTGCCGGAACGCAAAGTTACTTGCGAGCGCACTGTGCGACGTGACTAAAATGTTGCGCATTAATCTGCAATGTTTTAAATGTTTAGATTGATATTTTTATAAATTTCATTACAAATTTACCTTCCAGTACTCCAAGGGGTCAATATCATGATCAGCATTTCGGTATCGGATACATTGGGGCGATGATACCGCTACTTTTGACTCGATATTTTGGTTTCGATATTTTTACTTATCCAGTATCTATAGAGTCATATCGAGTAAAGAAAAATACGCGGGATCACGTCAAGCTCGCATGTCAATTTGCGCTTACTTTGAGACTCCGTTAGTTGAATCATTAAAAACAAGTATGAAAGCTCTAGTCGAGACTGCTCGACTACGAGATCTCCTGAACCCTTCGAGCAACAGCCATTTCAATAATTTTTGGCGTCTCTCTGCCTACACAAACACACACATACACACGCAAACACACACACATAGACACACATAGGCGCGCACGCATGGGCTGCAGTGTGGGCGGACGGACGGACGGACGGACGGACGGACAGACAGATGGACAGGGCTAAATCGACTCAGCTCGTCGCCCTGATCAAGAATATATATACTTTGTGGGGTCTGCCACGCCTCCTTCTGCCTGTTACATACATTTCAACAAAACCATTATACCCTGATTTCCCATTTTCAATGGGTGCAGGGTATAAAAAAACAAATAAGAACGTTGCAGTCGGGCATACCGATTGCAGAATACACATTCACAGCCCAAACGTTGATCCCATTATAATTTTAAAAAAATCATCGATAGCTATTGCCGTTTATATTTAGTACACCTTTAGAACTAGGATCTTCAAATCACCTACTTCACCAATAGATCCAAAGTCCAAAGCTTGAGGAAAAATCCAGAAAACCAAAAGCTCTGCTTAGCCTAAACAACGAAAAAGCTCCAAGCCAGACGCATAAAAGCACCTCCAAAATGTAGCCTAAGCAGCTCAGTTTTAGTTCAGCTCTAAGACCACTTGTACTCTGTTATGAGTTATTAAGAATAAAAAATTTTTTTTTATTTCAAACTATAACGTCGGTCTTATTACTATTTAGAAGTTCCGCGTAGTGGAAATCAACCACTACATAACATTTGTGTCCGGGACTTACATATCTCTCGATCCCAAAAAGTCATAAGTGTTATATCAAAAACAAGTAAGGAAACTCTTGTCGAGAGTGCTCGACTAGATACTACCCTGAACCAAACTAATAAAAATGTCCATTTAGTGTGGTTAAATTTTCAATTTAAACGTATTTAAAAATATAAGAGAAATAGAAGACTCATTTAATTAAATACTTGAATATTTTAAAGCAATTAAAAAAGTTAACATAAATTGCGTCCGCTCTGGGATTCGAACCCGAGACTTCTCGATCGTGCGGCACGCTGCTTTCCACAACGCCACTTCACTTGTTGACAGACTAGTGGCGAAAAAACAATACATTCACTGCTGCAGCGCCATCTAGCAAATCTAAACTAAACTAATTGTTTATTTTAACAACCCGTTCAACTATAAATGATTAATCCAACTAAGTGAAATAATCAAGTGAACAAACAACCCACTCACAATTTCGTGCCAACTGTGTGTAACCTAATAGTGAGCTAACTATTTAAAAAAAAAAAAAAAAAAAAAACTCTCAAACAAACAAGTGCTTAAGAACCAATTAAACGGCTCCACCATGACTCTGGAATTGTCGGAGACCCACCTCAATCAGGCCCTAACTCTTCTAAGGCAGGTGCCTACATTCGACGGTGACACCAATGGATTAAGTGCTTTCATCAGACGTATCGACTACATACTGCAATTAGATCCAACAAAGGACGTCCGCCAGCATATTAACTGGAGCAGCACAACGAGTGTCCCAACTCACACAAGCCACAGGTTGGACTAGTCTTCGATCCGCCTTGATAAGTGAGTTCAAAACTCATACACCTTGCGAGGAACTTCTACGACGTTTGTACAACACCAATTTCAACGGAAGCCTTCGTAAGTTTATTGAAGAATTAGAACATAAGACATTCATAATTGTAAACAAGTTAACATTAGAAGGCGATCCCGCCAATGCTACACTCTATATAAATGCAATGAATAATACTGTAAAAGAAGTTATTACTAGAAAGTTACCAGATAGGCTCTATATGACCTTAGCGAAGTTCGATATTTCAACAGTGTCTAATTTAAAACAAGTAGCCCAAAGAGAAAGCTTATATGAAAATAGTTTTGCAGACAAACTCAAGTACTCTTCAAAGTTAACCGATTCCCAAACTTATTCTAAACAAAACCAAACTCAAACAAATTATAAACCAACCCAAAATCAAACGAATTACAAACAAAATAACTATCAATCAACTTCAGCAGGACAGAATAATCCTACTAACCAACAACTTTATACTGAGTTCCGTAACAAATTAAATCACAAAACGCAACAAAATCCTCTAAACTATCAACAGACCACTCAAACTCAACCAACTAACTATATATATATATATATATATATATATATATATATATATATATATATATATATATATATATATATATATAGTGATATATCCACCAGCGCTCACCCATACTTAAACAAATCACCAAAGCCACGATCCCCTCCATCATTCAACGTACACAAATCGCCCTAGCGACCACTCGTAAACAAAGCACCCAAGCGTCCGCTTAGAAACAATCATCCAGCGTCCACTCACTATAAACAAATCACACCCCAACGATTGGAAACGCATCAAACCCTTTTCGTGGGAACTCCCTACTCAGTATATTTGGCAGTGACCAGTCGAGAATGATCCAAAGTCTAAAGCTCGAGGAAAGATCTAGAAAATCAAAAGCTCAGCATAGCCTAAGCAACGAAAAAGCTCCAAGCCAGCCGTATAAAAGACCCCCGAAATCTAGCTAGTGGAGTTCAATTGAAAATCACTTTAACATCCAGTTGCATTCGCAATTTAGAACTTTAAGATAAAATTGTACTCCGTTGTGAAATAAACTATTTTTTTATAAAACTCTCAACGTAAAACATATTATTGGCGCAGCCGGTAGGATAAAAGCGAAAGAGCGTTAAAACGAAATACAGTCGCGACTACTGCCGCTAAAGAAAAATTATGTTTCTAAGACATCGGTAATTTGCTTAGCTGTGTTAAACGTAACTAACCTTTTATCCGCTAAAGTATAGACGCGAATTTAAGCTCGATCGACTCAAGAACTCTCGAAGTCAAACAGTGCTCAAAGAAATATAACTAAAGGACCTTATCATGACTCTAGAATTGTCGGAAGCTCACCTCAACCAGGCCCTTACGCTTTTGCGGCAGGTACCCACGTTCGACGGTGATACCAAATCACTAAGCACCTTCATCAAACGAGTTGACTACATCATGCAACTCTACCCTACGAGAGACGTCAGGCAGCATAGTGTGATGTTTGGGACCATCGAAATGCAATTGTCTGGACATGCGCAAAGAGTGCTCATCTCACCCAACCCGGAAACTGGATTAATCTACGAGCAGCTCTGATCAGCGAGTTCAAGACTCATACGCCCTACGAAGAGTTATTACGACGGCTATATAACACCAACTTTACTGGAAACCTTCGCAAGTTCATCGAGGATTTAGAAAGTAAGACATATATAATTTTGGATAAGCTAATATTAGAAGGCGACGCAGCTAACACACAACTTTATTCAAACGCAATGAACAATACTGTTAAAGACGTTATTACTAGAAAGTTACCGGACAGAATCTTTATGACTCTAATGAAATATGATATTTCAACGGTGTCAGGTCTAAGACAAGTAGCTCAAAGAGAAGGGTTATACGAAGATAGTACCTCAGATAAACCTAGATATTCCTCTAATCAGAACCAAAATAGTAATCCAAATCACTTTAAAAAGCACACCAACTATAGACAGAATAATAATTATCAAGCTACTCAACCAGGGCACAACAACTCTAACAACCAACAGTTATACAATGAATTTACTAACAAACTTAATCAGGGAACACAACAAAACCCATTAAACCAACAAAAACCTATTCAACAACAAAACCCATTAAACCAACAAAAACCTATTCAACAACAAAACCCATTAAACCAACAAAAACCTATTCAACAACAAAACCCATTAAACCAACAAAAACCTATTCAACAACAGAACCAAAACCCATTTATTAACCAACCCACTAAAAGAGCTAGAGAAAGTAATAGTGGTCAGTCTAAGATGGATTGGTCAGAAAATTTTCTTCAAGCTGCCTCGGATCAACCGAACTCAGTTGTATCAACCGAAACCCCTACATCAGACTCGTTATAAATAATACCCCTCTTAAACGCATAATAGATACTGGGTCTTCTATAAATCTTATAAACGAAAACTATTTTAACTTCCCAGAGACCAAAGAGTATCTAAAAGTGCAGACAATTAAAGGCATAATAGAACTCAACAAAAGCGTATCGTTCGCACCCAGTAGACTCTGTCCAACTAAACAAAAATTCTTTTGCCACAAATTCTCATCCACTTACGATATATTATTAGGTAGAAACTACCTCTCGGCATGCAAAGCCATTATTAATTATGCAGAGGACAGTGTAAGCATAGGGAATTACATATTTCACTTCCAATACCATGATGAAATCTTTAAGCAAACACGTTATCCTTCCGCAGAATTCGAATACGACTTATTTTCGTATGGATAAATAATAATATCGAGGAGAGAAATGAGTATAGGTTGGATCATTTGAATCCAGAAGAAAAGGACAAATTTAAAAAAAATACTTCACGATTATAGTGACATCCAATACAGGAAGGGTGAAAATTTGACCTTTACCAGTACTATTAAACACAAAATTATAACTAAACATGAGGACCCTATCTATAAACATCCCTATAGGCACCCTCAAATTCTTGACGATGAAGTCAACAAACAAATTGAAGAAATGTTAAAACAGGGAATCAAACGAAAATCTAATTCGCCCTATTGTTCACCAATATGGATCGTACCTAAAAAAGAGAAAGAATATCGCTTAGTCATAGACTATCGCGGATTAAATGAAATAACCATAGATGATAAATACCCAATACCAGTCATGGATGAAATACTTGACAAACTAGGCAAATGTCAGTATTTCACCACTATTGACCTCGCAAAGAGATTCCATCAAATCCAAATGGACCCTAATTCTATTGCAAAAACCGCATTCTCAACTAAACAAGGACATTACGAGCTCACACGTATGCCCTTCGGTCTTAAAAATGCTCCCGCAACATTTCAAAGATGTATGAATAACCTCTTAGAAGATTTAATCTATAAAGATTGTCTAATTTATCTCGATGACATAATCATTTTTTCAACTTCATTAGAAGAACATCTAGCCTCCCTAAAAAGAGTATTTGACAGATTGCGCAAAGCTAACTTAAAATTACAATTAGATAAATGCGAATTCTTAAAAAAGAAACACAATTCTTAGGGCATATTATTACTACAGAAGGAATCAAACCAAACCCTGATAAAATAACAGCAAAAATAAACTTTCCTATCCCTAAGACACCCAAAGAAATAAAATCTTTCTTAGGTCTTTGCGGACTCTACCGTAAATTTATTCCAAATTTCGCAAAAATTGCACAAAACCCCTCATACTAGGTTTAAAGAAAGATTCAAAAATCGATATAAAGAATCAAGACTACATCTCAGCCTTCGAAAAACTAAAAATACTTATAACAAGTGACCCCATACTAATATATCCAGATTTCAATAAAACTTTTTCACTAACTACAGATGCAAGTAATGTAGCTATAGGAGCAGTCCTTTCACAAGATCACAAAGCAATTTGCTTTGCCAGCAGAACGCTAAACGAACACGAACTCAATTACTCAGCAATAGAAAAAGAACTATTAGCTATTGTTTGGGCAACCAAATACTTCAGACCTTATCTCTTCGGTCGAAAGTTTCAAATACTTAGTGACCATAAACCATTAGTATGGCTACACAATATAAAAGAATCCAATATGAAACAAGTAAGGAAACTCTAGTCGAGAGTGCTCGACTACGAGATCCCCTGAACCCTTCAAGCAACAGCCATTTCAATCATTTTTAGCGTCTCTCTGCTTACACAAACACACACATACACACGCAAACACACATACATAGACACCCATAGGCGCGCACGCATGGGCTGCAGTGTGGGCTTACTATGGGAACTTAATTGTTTAATAACTTTTTTTCTGGACGTACGTTCTCCGTGAAACTTTCAGATTGCGTGAAATTGTGAAGTGAAGTTGAACTAAAATCGAAATTCTACAACGTACATATCAATCTACATTTAAAATTTGGATACTCTAGCTCTAAAGATGTAGGAGATATAATTTTATAACTGCTTTCGATAAGGTTTTTGATCGATAAAAAAATAACGGGATGAGTTATCGATTTTTAGTGATAAACTCGATATCCGCGTGCTATATACGAGCATTTTAAAAAAAAAGTTGAAGTCTCTAGCTTCTATATCTTCTGAAATCGACGCGTTCAAACATACGGACAGACGGACGGACGGACGGACGGACAGACGGACAGACAGACGGACAGGGCTAAATCGACTTATGGGGTCTGCCACGCCTCCTTCTGCCTGTTACATACATTTCAACAAAAACATTATACCCTGATTTCCCATTTTCAATGGGTTCAGGGTATAAAAAGACATCCTCACTTTTGTAGAATTCAAAGAAACCATCCTCTCAAACCATAAAAAACTACTTCACCCAGGTATCACAAAAACTCTTAATTGGTTCAAAGACAAAGTTTATTTCCCAGGCCACCAAAATCTAATACAGAATATTAAGTAAGTACGAAAATAGAAACACAAAATTAACCTTCGAAATTACTCCAGAGGTATACAATCCTAGAGATAAATACAGCATGGACTTTTATTTAATTGACAATAAACAATTTCTATCTTGTATCGACATATATTCCAAATTTGGTAACCTAGTAGAAGTCAACAGTCGTGATTGGCTCGAAACCAAAAGAGCTATCATAAAAATATTCAATGATATGGGAAAACCCACAGAAATCAAGGCAGATAAAGACTCAGCATTTATAGAAGAAGAATTGGTTAAAATCTGAAAACGTAAACATTAGCATAACTACTAGTAAAAATGGTATCGCTGATATAGAAAGATTCCACAGAACAATCAACGAAAAACTAAGAATCATCAATATAGAATCAGACATAGAGAATAAACAAACTAAATTGTAAACTATTCTATACACGTACAACAACAAGACAAAGCACTTAACAACAAACAGAACTCCAGCAGATATATTTATTTACGCAGGCACCCCATTATATGACACACAGACTAATAAGAAAAACAACATTTCAAATCTTAATAAAGATAGAATCGATTACGAAATAAACACGCCCCTCTAGTAAAAACCAAGACTACAACTCCATTCAAGAAAACAGGGTTTATAACACAGACAGACGAAAAACATTTTGTAGAAACTAATAGAGGTAGACAAACCACACACAATAAATCTAAATTTAAAAAGAAAAAGAAAATTAACGTAAGCAAATACAACAAATAATTTCAGAAATCAACACCCTACTACTCTTAATCTTAATAATGATACCATCAACAATTACCCAAAGTATTGAAATCAACCCCATAAAAGCACCCAACGGCTACCTAATTTTCAAGACAGGAACAATGGACCTACCATCTGACTACGAAGACCACTATTTAACAGTAAACCTAACTAACATACAAAATACTTATAAAAACTTACTAAAACAAGCAGAACCCTTCAAAAACGTTTCTCACGTAGAATACCTAATAGAAAAACTGCATCGTCAAATGAACGGAATACGAATTATAAAGAGAAACAAACGAGGTTTAATAAACGCAATAGGCACAGTAAACAAATACTTTTTTGGCACACTACATCAAAACGATAAAGAAGAATTAGAACTTAAAATCAATAACTTAGCACAAAATAACGACTTAAGCTATCTAATAAACGCAGTAAACAAGAACATAGAAATTTACAACAATTTAAGCATCTCACAAGAATCAGATAAACAATTAAATTATCTCATGTTTAAAATAGAACATTTCACAGAATATATAGAAGATATCGAATTAGGCATGCAATTAACCAGACTAGGAATTTTCAACCCAAAATTATTAAAACATCAGCAAATGTTAAACATAAATTCAGAAAAAATCTTAAACGTTAAAACTTCCACTTGGTTTAGACCAGACAGCAATGAAATATTCATAATTTCACACGTACCAAGACAAATAACTAAAACACCTCTATAAAATCTTACCCTATCCGGACGAACAAAACAACACACTGACAGAAATTACTTAAGAGACTTACTACATACACAATAACAAAGCATATGTAAAATCAACAAAAAAACAAGAAATGAATGAATGTATAAGTAATATAAGAACTCAAACACCAGCTGAATGTAAATATACTAAAATATTCAAAACACACCAAATTAATTATGTAGAACCAAATATAATTGTAACTTGGAAATATCCCAAAACTAAATTCATTCAAGATTGTAACAAAAACAACATTTACATTCAAGGTAATAATATAATCAAAATTTATGACTGTAGTATTCAGATAAATGACATTAATATTGTTAACACACTCTCAGATTATACACAAAACATTTATGTAACAAATAATATAACTAAAATTGAACCAATATCATATCTTCAGACAAAACAAATAATTTTAGAAAACACAAAACATAATAAGATATTCAATATTATAACAACCACAACATTTGTAATCACACTATTAGGTTTAGTATTATTTACTATTGTTAAACTTAAGTTAATACCAAAAAGAATTACGATAAAACATGAAGCAACTATAAAACCAAAGAATGCAACGCCAGAAGAGCAATTACCCGCCGAGAACATTCCCCTTGGACCATTAGAATCCACTCCACAGCTATACCCGATATTTCCCGCCTGAGGACAGGCTAATTTCTTTGGGATGGGGAAGTGATATATCCACCAGCGCTCACCCATACTTAAACAAATCACCAAAGCCACGATCCCCTCCATCATTCAACGTAAACAAATCGCCCTAGCGACCACTCGTAAACAAAGCACCCAAGCGTACGCTTAGAAACAATCATCCCAGCGTCCACTCACTATAAACAAATCAAACCCCAACGATTGGAAACGCATCAAACCCTTTTCGTGGGAACTCCCTACTCAGCATATTTGGCAGTGACCAGTCGAGAATGATCCAAAGTCTAAAGCTCGAGGAAAGATCCAGAAAATCAATCCAAGCCAGCCGTATAAAAGACCCCCGAAATCTAGCTAGCTACTCCGTTGTGAAATAAAATATTTTTTTATTAAACTCTCAACGTAAAACATATTATATATATATATATATATATATATATATATATATATATATATATATATATATATATATATATATATATATATATATATATATATATATATATATATATATATATATATATATGTCGGAACAGTATTATTGTCGGTCATCGTTTCGCGCAGCGAGTTTCGATCGCACTTGAATTCTGGACGCAACTGCCTTGTGTCTCTCAATTATTCTTTGTGCCTACCATCGAACCTCACTCGGCGACAGCGACACAACGCTGTCGCCCCGCAAGAACGGTACTTCTTAAGCGACAATATACAAATTGGCTGATGCAATATGATGAAATCAATTCTCAGAAAATAGCCGAAAACTACAACCCCACACATACAACCTCATCACACACCGACACTGCAACCACACGCATAAATACGAAGGCATACAGAAAAGGGAAAATATGCGAGTAGGTAGCAAGCACAATTACAGTGCGTGCCAACATATTAGTACTACTTGCTTCGACACGGCCATCCTGACTTTAACACGGCCTCGTGTATTTCTAGCAAAAAGCTTCACTCAATAAATCTATTTATTCACAAATTATCAACCATATTTCATCCCCGTTTCTTCTTTCTCTTGATCGTTTTCGTTGTTCCATACAGAATCTTATCTTCAAGTTTTAGTTGCATTCTTGAACTAACATAATTCATCTTCTTTAACTTAATTCAAGTTTCTTTCTAATTACTTTCATTATCATACTTCCAACCGATCTATGTACATACGTCAAACTACCTTATGTGCCACACGTCATTATAAAAACATTTTTTTTTTTTTTTTTTTTTTTTCTTGTGCACTATGATAAGTTCCTCACACTTTTCGTATCAGCCCTTCAAGCATACTGTCTCTTTCAACCGTTCTTATTTCAACCATTTCACTTATTTCAACCATTTCTCTTCTGCTCATTACTGTCTCTTTCAAAAGTGTCTCAAAACATTACTGTCTCTTGCAACAGCTTCTCAAACCATTACTGTCTCTTTCAACAGCTTCTCAAAACATTACTGTCTCTTGCAACAGCTTCTCAAAACATTACTGTCTCTTTCAACAGCTTCTCAAAACATCATTTACTCCATTCCATTCAACATTATATAATCAAATGCCCCACACGCCATGATCAAAACTACTTCAGTACGTTTTGCACTTGTGCTTGCATTATTATATAATCCACATTGTATAATCTAATGCCCCACACGCCATGATCAAAACTACTTCAGTACGTTTTGCACTTGTGTTTGCATTATTATATAATCAAGTACTCTGCCATTTTCTTTGGCCAGCCGTACTCATCACTCTCTTTAGTGATTTCACTCTTCTTCACTCTCTTTAGTGACTTCAACATTCTTAACGTTTTTATTCTCGCTGTCTTTACCATTTTCAACTGTATTATCAATCTCGGCAATATTATTATAATTATCACACACATTCAATTCTTCGGGCACTTGCCCCTCTGGCAATCTTCTTAAATCTTCATGAGCATATTTGTAATTTCTTTTACTAGTTAGAGACCTTAAAATGTATCTGTCACCCTCTAAGACTCTGATTATTTCAAAAGGCCCCTTAAACTTTGGACTCAATTTAGTTTGATGCCTTTCTTCACTTTTTAGTAACACAAAATCTCCAACTTTGTGTCTGATTACTTTCGCCTTATTTTTATCAAATCGTTGCTTATCATAAACTGAGTTAGCTAAAACATTCTTTTCGGCCTGTGCTCTTACATCTGGCAGATCAACCTCATGCTCAATGTCACTAGGTGGGAGTAATCCTAATGGGCGTGCCACCTTTCCCAATAGCATTTCTAGTGGACTAGCTTTCGTCACACGGTTAGTTGTACAATTGATTGCCAACTGCACCTCTCCTAACACATTCTGCCAAGACTGAGTTCCGGCTTCAACTGCAGTCAACATATTTTTTAACGTGCTCATGGTTCGTTCCACTTGGCCATTAGCTCGGCTAGCACCGGTACTAATCAAATGCAATTTTATTTTCTTATCTGCACAGAATTGACTAAACTTTGTACCCGTAAAGCACCTTCCCTGGTCAGCTATTATTCGGTTTGGTACTCCAAACAAGTGAACAGCGGATTGAACAGCATTTATGCAACTTTCACTATCTAATTTAAGGCTATGAATAAGATAGACATACTTGGTAAACGCGTCTACTTGAACGATAACATATTCCTTCTGATCACTTTTGCCACTTAATTTTCCAGTTATATCTATATGGATAGTGTGCCAAGGAATATTGATTTTCGGAATTGGATGTAATTCAGCTTGTATTTTGCCTGATGATGATTTGGACACTTTACAAGTGATACAGTTATCAACGAATTTCCTATAACATATTGTCAAACCAATAAAAATCGTAGACTTTATCTAGTGTCTTCTCCCAACCTAAATGCATTATTGACTCGTGTACTTGATTTATAACGGACCATCTAAAGGCACGTGGCACCACTGGTAAACAACGTGTTCTGCCATTTCTTTGTATTTTCCGGTGAAGAACTTCTGCCCTTAGCTCATAGGTTTTCGCTATGTCTTCAGCAAGAGAAAAGTCTTTTAATTTATTCACAATTTCGGCTATGTCCGAGTCTCGACGCTGTTCAGCAATGAACCAGTTACTTGAAATTTCAGTCAGATCAACTCTTTTCTCTTCAATCACCCTAACTGTGGAAGTAGGCTCTAGCAAAGGTGGATTTCTTGACAAAAAGTCAACGTGCGCCATTCTTTTTCCCTCTCTATATTGAATATCAAATGTAAACACCTGCAAATAAGCCCACCAACGTTGAGCTCTGGGGGTCAAATCTTGTTTATTTTTTGACGCTTTTAGCGAGTTACAATCAGTAAACACAGTAAAATTCCTTCCCAACAAATAGTGTCGAAAATGTTTAATAGAGTTTACAACAGCTAGAGTTTCCAACTCATAAGAGTGATACCTTGACTCTGCAGGTGAAGTAGTTTTGCTATAGTATTCTATTACATGAGGTTTGTTGTTAATTTTGTGTAATAAAATTGCACCGTAGCCATTACAACTTGCATCTGTATGCAACTCAATTGGATAATTTGGGTCGAAAATCATAAGCACTGGTTTATCAGTAAGAATATGAATAACTTTTTTTCGTATCTGCTCGTGTTCAGTTTTCCAGCTAAATTTACTTTTCTCTGAAGTTAAGAAGTACAACGGTTTCATCAACTGTGAAAATCCCTCAATAAATTGTCGGAAATAAGATGCCAAGCCAATGAATTGTCTAAGTGTTGTGACTGACTGTGGAGGTGGCAGAGCAGTCAACGCTACTATCTTCTGAGGATTTGGACGAATTTCACCCGCACTAATACTGTAACCTAAATATTGAATCGATGTTTTCAAAAAGGAACACTTTGTGATGTTGAATGAAAATCCAGCCTCTGTTAATGTGTTTAGAACAATTTCTAATCTCTCTAACGCTTGACTTACCGTTGAGGCAGCTATCAATATGTCGTCCATATAGACGATAACATATGAATTTGCTAATTCACCTAAAGCTTGCATCACTAAGCGTTGGAAAACAGAAGGTGCATTTTTAAGTCCGAACGGCATAGATAAGAACTCATACTGACCATCAGGGGTCACAAACGCTGTATACTCAATTGAATCAGAGTGTAAAGGAATCTGATAATACCCACTGGCCATATCCAAACAAGTAAAATAATTAACACCTTGAAGTCTATTTATTTGATCTTGTATAAGTGGCAACGGATACTTATCAGCCACTGTATTCGAATTTAACTCTCTATAATCTACACAAAGTCTATCCGAACCATTTTTTTTCTTGACCAGCAATATGGGGCTTGCGTATGGTGAGCAGCTTGGTCTAATTATTTCGCATTTTAACAATTCGTTAATTTGTTCTCTTACTATATCTCGCTCGCATGGACTTAATCGATATGGCCGTCTTTGAACTGTTTTATTTGGGTCGATTAATCTAATTTTCATTTCACCAACTTTTACTTTAGTACCTGGAATGCCTTTTATAAAAGAATTTGAATACTTTGCCAACAATGAATTAAGTTTTATTTTATCTTGAGCGTCAAGATCAGTATCAATATCGGTCGGCTCACTACCGGTACATAGATTAATTATTTTAGCCCTTGAAATCTTAAATTGATTCGATGAAAGAACAATATCAAAACCTTGGTTTAGTATTTCCCGACCAATGACAATGTTGTTTTCCATTTGATCATCACTTATTACATAAAACAGAATTTCAATGCAACAATCATCAATGCTTACACTACTCAAGATTTGTACGGTACTACATATTCCACTACCACCTATGCCCTTTAGCATAACAACATTATTCGATCTTTTGCCAGAAAACTTTTTACTTATCTTCTCTTTCATTAGCGAACACTCTGCTCCAGAATCGAAGGTGACTTCAAAATTTTGGCCTCTATGATTCATGTACCCCTTTGGTGTCGCCACGCTGCACTGTTCCACTCGCTTTTCTTGGTTGAAGATTTTGTTTTTGTTAGTTTCCTTCCTTGGGCATTGGGTAGATATGTGGCCTAATTCTCCGCACTTGTAGCATGTCACACTCGATTGTATGCGGTGTTGATCCTCTTGTCTGACACGTCGTTCATTAGCACTCGGGAAGTGGTTTTGTTGTTTCTTGAGATTACATTCAATCATTTTATGGCCCAATTTACCGCAAAAGTGATACTCTATCGATGACTGTTTTTGCCGTTTAGAAAAAGTTTCGGATCGATGCTCCATAAAGCCACTCTTCCGCTTATTAAAAGTGAATGCTTTTAATTCAGCCTGCAGATCGCCTCTTGTTTGGATATTCGACGTGAAACTTAAACGCTGCAATCGGCTATCAAAACTTGCTAGCAACGCAAGAGTGACAGAGACGGCAATCTCCTCAGTTTCCATTTGGCGCCATTTCGTTGTCAGTTCCGTAACCATACGGCTTGCATGGATTGCAAGACACTCGCTATCATTCGGTCGATTTGACAACATATTTAAAAACATTGCGGCTGGCGTTTCTACGGTGTCAAAGCGCTGTATGAACAATTCTTTAAACTCGGGCCAGGTAATTTCTGCGTAACACACTTGCGAAAGCCATTGCGAAGCACTTCCCTCTAATGCTGAGGTTAAGGTCACGACCAACGCACTTCCCTTTAGCTCGTTTTCTTTTAAAATAATGTCAACGGTATTACACCACGATGATGCGTTGGCGCCCGACTTGTCTGGGTTAAATTTAGGTAGTTGCACTGATTTATTTTGCACTGTGTCTGTTGTTTGTAGAGCCCGCACCAGTTCAATTAAATTTTTATTCTGCATTTCCATTATGGCCTTCCATGACGCATCTACTGTTGAAGGTAGAGGGTCAGATCCCACTTCTGATGTCGGAACAGTATTATTGTCGGTCATCGTTTCGCGCAGCGAGTTTCGATCGCACTTGTATTCTGGACGCAAATGCCTTGTGTCTCTCAATTATTCTTTGTGCCTACCATCGAACCTCACTCGGCGACAGCGACACAACGCTGTCGCCCCGCAAGAACGGTACTTCTTAAGCGACAATATACAAATCGGCTGATGCAATATGATGAAATCAATTCTCAGAAAATAGCCGAAAACTACAACCCCACACATACAACCTCATCACACACCGACACTGCAACCACACGCATAAATACGAAGGCATACAGAAAAGGGAAAATATGCGAGGTAGCAAGCACAATTACAGTGCGTGCCAACATATTAGTACTACTTGCTTCGACATATATATATGTATATACAGTAGACTCTCGTTATTTCGAAATTCAAGGGACTCTTAAAATATTTCGAATGTTTTAAATATTAAATGGTTCGAAATTTTAAGAGAAAATAAATAAAACTTCTAATTATTAAGGGTTTTTATTTAACGTAATGTACATATGCTCAAATTAATTAAGCTTTATAAAGAACTCATTCGAAGCACATTGCTTCTGCTCAGACTTTTCAATATCGGTTAGGGATCCTGAAACTGCAACATCTTCATCCACTTGAACATAGTCAGAAAAACTCAAACCGCTGATGTCAACAGCTGGTATAATTGATGATTCTTCATCATCCATAATTATTTGCGAATTGTCCTGATCTTCTATTACGAAACCCGATTTTATGAAGCAGTTAAGAATTGTCAGGCGATTACAGTATGCTTAATATGTACACTAACGAAGCGATTCGCTCGCGGAAGCGAGCATCAAAATGTGCCTATGTATGTATATTTTATGCGTAACACGCAACCACGCACAGTAAAGTTAGTTTCAGGGGAGTCACAAAATTCAAATTCAAAGTTCTTACTAACACACCAAGAAACTTCGCAAATTCGAATTGTCGAGTGTTTAACCATATGAGTACGAATTACCGCGTCTTAGCAATGATTTTTTAGTTCGAATTACTGAGTGCATAAAAATGTATGGACTTAATTCGAAATATAAAGAGATTTTGTAGGGGACTCGTGATAACTTTGAATTAATGAGAGGTTCGAAATAAACAAGAGTCGACTAGAGTCGATAGTAGGTAGAAAGCACATATATATATATATATATATATATATATATATATGAGTGCTTTCTACCTACTCGCCTATTTTAGGTTTTATTAAAAATTGTAAGAAAAATATTTTTATTTATATTATTATTATTTTTTTCCATAAATTTTTTCTATCTATTTAATTTCAATTTTATTCATCTCATTTTCTCAGTGTCTTTTATTTGTTTTGATTTCTTCTTTATATTTATGCTGCATTTATATAAACACAAATAGATTCACATAAAAATAATATAATGGATAACAGCAAAGTAAAAGAAAGACACAAAATTTTTATTCATTGTTTTTTTTTTTTTTTTTTCAAAAATTTTCTAAATATAAAAATTATTTTTTTTTCCAGTTTATTTAAACAAACTTTAAGTTTTCTTTTATTAAAATTTATTTTTTTTTTTCAATTCATATCATTGGGGATAGGGGGGCATAGGGTTTAAACACTTACAGTTTGCTTTTACTCCCGCGTCGAAAGGCCTTTCTGCGTGGTGGTGTCAGCTGTGAAGTGTAGAAATATGGGGTATATGGCGGGCGGGGAGGAACAACACAACCTTTACATTTGTTTAACACATAATTGGTTTTTATACCCTGAACCCATTGAAAATGGGAAATCAGGGTATAATGTTTTTGTTGAAATGTATGTAACAGGCAGAAGGAGGCGTGGCAGACCCCATAAAGTATATATATTCTTGATCAGGGCGACGAACTGAGTCGATTTAGCCCTGTCCGTCTGTCTTTCCGTCTGTCCGTCTGTCCGTCCGTCCGTCTGTCCGTATGTTTGAACGCGTCGATTTCCGAAGATATGGAAGCTAGAGACTTCAACTTTTTTTAAAATGCTCGTATATAGCACGCGGATATCGAGTTTATCACTAAAAATCGATAACTCATCCCGTTATTTTTTTATCGATCAAAAACCTTATCGAAATGCAGTTATAAAATTATATCTCCTACATCTTTAGAGCTAGAGTATCCAAATTTTAAATGTAGATTGATATGTACGTTATAGATTTTTGTTCAATTTCACCCCCACCCTTATATCCACCGCCTCACCCATAAGTTTGTAAAAGGCGTATTTCAAATACTAGAGACTTGAGCTTTGGCAATTATACGCATAGTAATGATAAAACCACAATCTGAAAGTTTCATGGAGAACGTACGTCCAGAAAAAAGTTATTAAACAATTAAGTTCCCATAGTGAGCCCACACTGCAGCCCACCCCTATATCCACCCCCTTACCCTCACCTTTGTAAAAGGCGTATTTCAAATACTAGAGACTTGAGGTTTGGCAAATAACCGCTTAGTAATGATAAAACCACAATCTGAAAGTTTCATGAAGAACGTACGTCCACAAAAAAGTTATTAAACAATAAAGTGCCCATGGTAAGTCCACACTGCAGCCCGTGTGTGTTTATCTATGTGTCTGTCTATGTATGTGTGTCCGCGTGTGCATGTGTGAGTGTGTGTGTTTCTTTTGTAAGCAGAAAGACGGGAAGAATTATTGAAATATCAGTTCTCCGAAGGGTTCAGGGGATTTCCTAGTCGAGCAGTCTCGACTAGAGCTTTCTTACTTGTTTTTTCTTGTTTTACTTTTGTTAGCTATCTAATTATTGAATTTTTATTTATTTAAACATATATACTTTTTTCCTTCTTTCTCGTTAAGTTTTCGTTAAAGGGTATTAACTGTTTGATTCATTTCTTTTTTCTCTTTTGATTTGCTGTACTTTATATTTCTTATTTATTCATATATATTGTAATTTGATCATATATATTTTAATTTTTTGTTCTTTTTTTTCTCTTTTCTTTTCTTTGTTATTTATTTGTAGGTTAATTATAGATTTTATATATATATATATATATATATATTTTTTTTTTTTGACTTATTAAAACATTATATTTTTCTGCTCTTCTCTTTAAGCACTTCTTCTGCAAAAAAAAAAAAATCTAACTTCTCACTTGTCGACGACAATTTAATTGTCTTGCACAATTTCGTTTTGGATTTCTTTTTGTGGAGTTCTTTATGTTATGAAATTTTTTTCTTTTTTATACTTTTTATCCTATATGCTACACTACACTATTACTACACTATTTTTTTTTTAAATTACTATTTTATATATTATATATTTTTGTATCTATACATTTTTTTCTACGTTTTCAGTTTTCCATACATCGTATATATGCATAATTTTACACAGTTTTTTTTTTCTTCCTGGATTTTCTTGTTTTCTATTTGGTCTTATGTGTTTCGCGCACTAAAGTTTTTTTCTATTTTGTTGGGTTTTTTTTTCGGTTTTTTTCTTTTGATGCTGCCCTTCCTTACGCAGTACGAATGTTCTTTTGCAGATCCTTTCGCAACAAAGCGAGTTGATCAGTTCTTTGAACACACAGATGCGGTTCTTCTAAAAGCGACAAATTTTTCAAGAGATAATCGGCTCCATGAGTAATCATTTCTAATCCGAAGAGAGCTTTGTAAGGCGAACAACCTAATGATTGATGAAGTGACGACCTTAATGCGCAAGAAATAGCTGTTATGGTTTTATCCCATTCTGTCTGATCTTCTTTTAGATATGCCCTAACTGCAGATAGAATTGAGCGGTTGACACGTTCAGCCGCATTACTCTGCGGTGAGTATAAAGCGGTATACACATGTCTCACTCCCAATTCTGTCAGAAATGCATTAAAGTCATTAGTCCCAGCATCATCCGAAGATGCAGAATTACGTTGCGTACTACGAGCAAGAGGTATAGTGGCTTCAACTATTACCTCAAAACGGTTCTACAAACAGAAATCCTAAATTAAAAAAAAAAAAAGTGTGATAATTTAATGCTAATAATGAATTGTTTTGGTTAATATAAATGGGGAGGAAGTCAATTCCATATTTTTTTTAAGTTCTGATATAAGCACATAAGGAATACAGACTGGGCTATTGCATCTAACATCCGATGTCAAATTGACGAAGCAACATTCATCAATGAAGTGATGTACTAATTACAACATTAATGTACCACATCGACCAACTTTTATTATCGGGAATGAAAACCCGATTATAAATTTATTGTCATATTATCTTGAAAATTATAGGGAATCCATCTTCGGCAGGGTATCCAATCTTAGCTAAATACACAAGATTCCAGAAGCGGACCTATATTCTTTAAGTCACACGTACTTCAATACAGATATAAAAGGTTATCTAAAACAACCGAGCTATTGTGAAAACAGATCTTAATTCCGATTGTTTTGTTTGTGTTTAAATGAGTAGGCTTGTAAAGAAAATGCGTTGTCGGCAATGCATCCGCCCTCAGTCAAATGCTAAAGTTCCAATACAACTGCATTTAATTTACCACTCTATAGACGAACTATCTAACTAACTATCGTTAGCGTATCGGATATTCACAATATAAAATATGCGGCTACTAGCTTCGTATAAAAGTAAACTCGAGTCTAGTATGCCCCATTTTGGAGTCGGTACACTGAAAGCATATAATCTTCAAAGACTACTACGTTCACTACCTCACGATGAAATCGATGGACAAAAAACATAATATCACTAAAGATTAACGCTCCTCAGTGCCCCACGTTGGGCGCCATAAAATTTTACGCCATCCATTTTGGACAGACCATCGAAAGCTACGAGCAACAGACCGAACACGAACAATCACTACAAGAGTACGCACAACAAATAGAACAAGATGACGACGAACAAGAGAGCCCCATTGAACATAATAACATCAATTTTTTAGAGTAACTAGCTCTTCGCTTCCTTACATAGAATGTAAGACAAAAAGCGGAGAGATACTTAAAATACTAATAGACACAGATTCAAACAGAAATTACATACAGCCCAAACTAGTTTCTAACCCGATTCCCAATCAAAAACCTTTCGAAGCCGTAACAGTCGGCGGAAATATAAAAATAACTCACCATAAAATCGCTAATCTCTTTGACAGACAAGATATCCAAGTAAAATTTTTCCTATTACCTACGTTAAAAGCATTTGACGCAATTCTGGGCAACGACAGCCTTAAAGAACTAGACGCTGTAATCCATAGCAGCAAAAACCAATTAATAATTAAAAATACCATATTTATACCCCTTAGACAGAAAAAAATTGAGGCAGTTAACAGTGTCATACCACGGACAGATCACATGACTATCGAACAGAAACAAAGATTAAAAGAGTTAGTTACGAAATACCCCAATTTATTTGCCACCCCAAACGAAAAATTAACCTACACAACAAACGTAAATGCGGAAATTCGAACCAAGACAGATTCACCTATATATTCAAAGTTTTACCAATTCCCAATGTCTTTAAAAGACGAAGTCCATAAACAAATACGAAAACTTTTGGAGGACGGAATTATTCGCCCATCCCGATCACCCTACAATACACCCGTGTGGATTGTTCCCAAAAACTTGGATGCTTCTCAAGAGAAAAAGTATAGAATGGTTATTGATTACAGAAAGCTCAATAAAGAAACCATAGCAGACAAATACCCTATTCCAGAAATAAATGAAGTACTAGCACAACTCGGAAATAATAAAATATTTTCAGTGCTTGACTTAGAAAGTGGTTTCCACCAAATTCCACTAAAGAATCAGATATTGAAAAGACCGCCTTCTCCGTAAACAACGGAAAATACGAGTTTACACGACTCCCTTTCGGTCTGAAAAACGCACCTTCTATCTTTCAAAGGGCGTTAGATGACATTCTTCGTGATCATATCGGCAAGATATGCTTCATATACATAGATGACATTATCATATTTAGCAAAGATAATGAAACACATGCAGAAAATCTTGACACAATTTTTCGAACTCTTCAAGAAGCTAACATGAAATGTCAGTTAGACAAATGCGACTTCTTTAAAGACAAAGTAGAATTTCTCGGCTTTGTCATCTCAGATAAAGGTGTCGAAACTAACCCAGACAAAATAGCAACCATAGCCAAGTATCCCTATCCAAAAACACAAAGATTTGAGATCTTTCCTCGGACTCTCTAGCTACTATAGAAGGTTCATAAGAGATTTCGCTAAGTTGGCAAAACCACTTAGCTCTCTTTTAAGAGGGGAGGATGGACGAGTGTCCAAAAGCCAGTCTTCAAAAAAACTAATTAATCTCAATCAAGAAGCCATTGATTCTTTTGATAAAATCAAAAACGCTCTAACATCCAATGAAGTCATTTTACAATACCCAGACTTCAATAAGGAATTTCAATTAACAACAGACGCATCCAATTATGCAATTGGAGCAGTCTTATCTCAGAATAAACGAACCATATGCTTCCTTTCAAGAACATTGTCAAAATCCGAAGAAAATTATGCCACTAACGAAAAAGAAATGTTGGCGATTATTTGGGCACCAAAAGCCCTCAAAAATTACCTTTCCGGTAAGGCAAACCACTTACACATTCGCTTAGCAGTTGGAATGGCAACGCTCGAATCAAACGATGGAAAACGTACCTAGAAGAGTTTGATTATGAACTCCTTTATAAACCAGGCAGGGATAACACAGTATCAGACGCATTGTCAAGAATACCCATAGTAAACCAAATCAACTCAGTAACATCCACTCAGCATAGCGCAGAAAGCTCAAGTCATAACCTAATACCTAGTATGGAGGTCCCGATAAACGTATTCAAGAACCAAATTTTCTTAAACAAAGCAAACACAGACGACTATAAATTCCAAATTCCCTTCCAAACTTTCCATAGACACTTAAAAACTAGACAAGAGTTCACAAAAAATAACCTAGTTCAGATATTAAAAAAGTATTTAAACCCTTTTGTCATTAACGGAATAATAACGTCGTAACGTAGAAGAAATCATGAACCAAATTCAACAAATATACCCCAAACACTTTAGGAATTACAAAATCAGATTCACTCAGACACAGGTGAAGGACTTGACTAACGAAACAGAACAGGACGAACATATATTAACATGTAAGAAAACTCTAGTCGAGAGTGCTCGACTACGAGATCCCCTGAACCCTTCAAGCAACAGCCATGTCAATCATTTTTAGCGTCTCTCTGCTTACACAAACACACACATACACACGCAAACACACATACATAGACACCCATAGGCGCGCACGCATGGGCTGTAGTGTGGGCTTACTATGGGAACTTAATTAATTAATAACATTTTTTTCTGGACGTACGTTCTTCATGAAACCTTCAGATTGTGGTTTTATCATTACTATGCGTATAATTGCCAAAGCTCAAGTCTCTAGAATTTGAAATACGCCTTTTACAAACTTATGGGTGAGGGGGTGGATATAAGGGTGGGGGTGAAATTGAACAAAAACCGAAATTCTATAACGTACATATCAATCTAC
Organism: Drosophila mulleri; assembly: GCA_035047565.1. Lineage (NCBI taxonomy): Eukaryota > Metazoa > Arthropoda > Insecta > Diptera > Drosophilidae > Drosophila > Drosophila mulleri. Next base: position 84,616 of record JAWNPK010000007.1, read on the forward strand.
ATTTAATATTTGGATACTCTAGCTCTAAAGATGTAGGAGATATAATTTTATAACTGCATTTCGATAAGGTTTTTGATCGATAAAAAAATAACGGGATGAGTTATTGATTTTTAGTGATAAACTCGATATCCGCGTGCTGTATACGAGCATTTTAAAAAAAAGTTGAAGTCTCTAGCTTCTATATCTTCTGAAATCGACGCGTTCAAACATACGGACAGACGGACAGACGGACAGACAGACGGACAGGGCTAAATCGACTCAGTTCGTCGCCCTGATCAAGAATATATATACTTTATGGGGTCTGCCACGCCTCCTTCTGCCTGTTACATACATTTCAACAAAAACATTATACCCTGATTTCCCATTTTCAATGGGTTCAGGGTATAACAAGAAATAAGCAGTGTGTCTAGACGCAGGTTCGAGCCCGCTCCTACTCAATCAAATGAAAACTACCGCTACTTTGCCATCACCTTAAGCGTTGGACCACTTGAGATTTGAGATTTTCGTTGCATATACAATAGTTAAGTAGAAGATGAAAACAAAGCACTTTCAATCGTAATAACAATTTCTTGAATACAATATGTAAACTGTAAGAGCGTTGCCCATTTCCAGTGTTTAATTTAATAGCTTATGAGTCATTTCATATCTGTCAATTTAGTAATAAATATACAAATCTTTCACATGTTTGCAGTTAAATTTAATTAATTTGTAAATTTCTCAACAAAAAAAAAAAAAATAAATGAATAAATAACATTTATAAAATAAGTTTTTCTTCTGACAACATTCTGACTCGAGCCGAGCCCTAGCCACAACGCCTTAACGCGGTGCGCCTCGCCCTTAGTACCAACGCCACTGGTTTGTTGGAAAGAAATATAGCAAAACTGAAATAGGTTGACTGCTGCAGCTCCGCTTTTATGGCCCAGTGACCGCTAATCTATTCTGTTGCGTTGAGCCGTGGGGTATATTCGCTCACGAGCCCGCGCGCACCCTGAATAAAAAAAAATTTATTTTATTTTATTTTATTTTATTTTTATTTTACTTTTATTTTATTTTTATTTTATTTTGTTTTATTTTATCTTCGGCCCACTGTGCGCTCCGCTTTTATGGCCCAGTGACCGCTAGCTTACCCTGTTGCATATACGCTCACGAGGCCGCACACATTCATTAACATTTGTATATAAAAAAAAAATTGTTTATATATTTATATATATAAAAATATATATATATATATATAAAAAATACGTGTATACATATATATATATATATATATATATATATATATATATATATATATACGCATATATATATATACGCATATATATAACGGAAGGGACATGTATGTATATGTATATACATAGATAGATATATCCCACGGCTCCATGTAACAGAGCAGATTAGCGATCAGTCAATAAACCAATAAATATTGTTTAACCCAAGATTACCTCTTTTTTTTATATATATCTAAAGTCCTATATAGATATACATATATATATGTACATGCATATATTCACATGTAGATATGTGCATCTACGCGTATATGCATATAGTGTGCATATCCACTTATCTGCCTACATATACACACAAACCTACACCTTGTTATCACTGTTTCTCTTTTCACCTTTTCGCTGCACGGGTCGGGTACACGCGGGTATGCTCGACTACGCACTTTGCGAACCAATATTTTTTTTTCTCTGCGAACGCTTCTGCCGTCCAGCTCCCTATATTCGGGCAAGTTTGCGGGTCTTTATGCCGCTAGCTTACCACACTCTCCTCAGTCAGGTTCCTGCTCGGGCGCCACTTGTAAAGATCCAATTTTCCAGCTGGGGCAGCGTCAGTTTGCCCAGGGTGGATGCCACAAGAAAATTTGTGATTCGCGGTGACCGGACTTTAGAGAGGGGGGGTATAGGGAACAACGGGGAACAATGCTGAGGGTTTGGCCTCTCAGCGAACGGGCATGGCCGCGTTCTCTACATTAACTACTTCTACAGTCGGGCGTTGCCGCGACAGGTTTTCTAATAAGCGTAACAAAAGGGGTAGGGGGGGGGGGAGAAGTAGGGATTCACTATCGTTGTTAGTGTTCAACGAGTTTAGCTTGTAATATAAAAAAGTACTCCGAGCTTCACTTCAATTTCTGTTCCATTTATTTCAAATATTTCACTTAATAATAGCAACTAATAAACTACTTGCACTCCCTTTTAATTTATTTGCATTTTTTATACCCTGAACCCATTGAAAATGGGAAATTAGGGTATAATGTTTTTGTTGAAATGTATGTAACAGGCAGAAGGAGGCGTGGCAGACCCCATAAAGTATATATATTCTTGATCAGGGCGACGAACTGAATCGATTTAGCCCTGTCCGTCTGTCTGTCCGTCTGTCCATCTGTCCGTCCGTCCGTCTGTCCGTCTGTCCGTCTGTCCGTATGCTTGAACGCGTCGATTTTAGAAGATATAGAAGCTACAGACTTCAACTTTTTTTAAAATGCTCGTATATAGCACGCGGATATCGAGTTTATCACTAAAAATCGATAACTCATCCCGTTATTTTTTTATCGATCAAAACCCTTATCGAAATGCAGGTTTAAAATTATATCTCCTACATCTTTAGAGCTAGAGTATCCATATTTTAAATGTAGATTGATATGTACGTTATAGAATTTCGATTTTTGTTCAATTTCACCCCCCACCCTTATATCCGGGCGTATTTCAAATACTAGAGACTTGAGCTTTGGCAATTATACGCATAGTAATGATAAAACCACAATCTGAAAGTTTCATGGAGAACGTACGTCCAGAAAAAAAGTTATTAAACAATTAAGTTCCCATAGTAAGCCCACACTGCAGCCCATGCGTGCGCGCCTATGGGTGTCTATGTATGTGTGTTTGCGTGTGTATGTGTGTGTTTGTGTAAGCAGAGAGACGCTAAAAATGATTGAAATGGCTGTTGCTTGAAGGGTTCAGGGGATCTCGTAGTCGAGCACTCTCGACTAGAGTTTTCTTACTTGTTATTATTAACATTTCACTTAGATTCTAATCAGCCACTTGCGCTCACCCTTTTATCTTCGCCGTTTGCAAACTAATGAATATCTCGCTATCAGCCGACCGCCTCCAAGCCTCCGCCGCGATCCGCCTCGGCGTCGGCAATGCAATTCACCACGGCGTCGGCCCTTCGAACTTTCGCCGCAAAGGGCAGAGTTGCATTGCCGATCGCCGCGACTTGCGCGCGTCCATTGACCCATTTAATTCACAAAAATTATGTGAGGCGGTTCAGCGAGCCGCCTTACAATGTATGTATGTATGTATATAATGTATATACATATATACATACAGATACACATAAGTCTGCACGCATAGCATCAAGCATTCCAGCCTTCTTATACACGCGCTCACTTTTATGTATGTATGTGTGTGTGTATGTACACATAAATGCGTACTCTAGCGTGTAATAAGAATCTCAAATGCGACTGATTTGTTTTTGCATTGTTCTTGAAGTTTTTAACCGCTACTCTGGCTTTTTATAACAAGAATGGCATTTCGTTTTATTTACTGTTGTTCACAGCAGGCGGTAGCGCTGTTGTCAGAGGCGCCGGTTAGATCCGTTTTAGCTATTTTGACAAACATTTGGCTTGGGTGGGAGCTCAAATCCCGCGGAAAACTCTTTTTTGTAAATTGCTAATTTTTGTTATTTTAGCTTCTTTTATATTTTTTTAATTTTATAAAAATGTTTACTTCCGTGTTATCAATGCCTATTAAGCCTATTTGTATATACATGTACATACATAGATGGCTCACGCATATAAATATCGCAATTTGATACTACAAATGCGGATTGCCACGCCCCTAGTGGCCGTAGACGCCTCATTTTTGGCCAGTTCTTAGAACGAGCCAGCGGTAACATACATGCCAAAGGTGAATGCTTACGCTCCAAAAATGTGAAAATTACAGGGTATTTTTTGATATGCCACGCCCCCAAAGAGGCGTAACTATTATCTTTGGGACATCGATAGAGGATGTTACCAGTAACTCAACTATCCAAATTTGAAGCTCTTAAACTGTAGGAGATATACGCTTTTGCGGTTTGCCGCGCCCCCTTTGGGCGGACATATATCCATCATAGCTCATTGGACTTGGGTTGTCACCCCGCGTACCAACCAAACTTCAGGTCTCTAGCATCAATAGTGCCTAAAATATAGCAAAATATGAAAAATCACTATATTTTCAGGTCCGATAAACATAAAATTTTTTCATCAGTCATTATAGAATCATAACATTAGCTCACGTGCAAAATTTCAACTTTCTAGCTATATGACTTCCGGAGATACAGTTTTATCCGATTTGCCACGCCTCCAATGGGCGTAGATATATCCGCCATAGCTTAATGGACTTAGGTGATCGACGCGGACCTACATACCAAATTTCAGCTTTCTAGCTCTTCAACTAATATGGTTTCTGGTATATCGGAAAATGCATTTTCCGATTTGCCACGCCCCTAGTGGGCGGATCGGGAAAATTTTAACACTTTATAAGTCGGAGTTATACACGAGTATGTGTTCCAAATTTCAAGTGTCTAGCTTCAATAGCGGCGAAATGAACTGCGTTCATACGGACAGACGGACGGACAGGAAGACGGACATTGCAGAAAACCAAACCAACTTCAAACCACCCTGAAATAGTCGAAAATTTGGAAAGATACTTTTGTAATAAAATAATTACTTTATTTAGAAAATTCTGTGAAGAAAGTACTATTGATAACAACGACATAAATGCAAGAAACAACATATGATTATATTTCTCAGTGTGGAGAAATCATTCATAGTTTATACATATGTACATACATATAATTTCAAAAGCACGTTTTTTCTCCGCGAATCCCGATGTTGCCACATTCGCTTATCTTCGCTAAGTTACCACACTAAGTCAATCAGCTGACTACAGCTGATCGTAGTGTGGGCTGTAGGCAGTGTGCCCAATATGTCTTGAAATAAATTTGTCTGTTTTGAGCGAGGGCCGTTTATTTTGACTCGGCTTCAATATTATGAATGGAAATTCTTGCGACAATTTCTTGAACTTCCGTAATATATTACAGCATTTTGAAAATTGATGTTGTTTTCCATTCCACCCTGACCAGCGTTCTTACCACCGATCAGTGAATGATATTTATTTTTCTGTGATTTAACCAATTGAGTGTAAACACTAAAAAGCGTGTAAACTTAATTATAGTGAGTAAACACTAAAAAGATCACATACACAAGAATGGACATTCGTCAATTTTTCGTTAAAAGACCTAGGTTAGAAAATCAGGAGGTAAGTAAAAATTGTCATATCGAATACTACAAGTTGGAATATCAAGTGAATCATCATGTTTTGGATTTCCTCAAACTTACGGTTATAAAAATATATTACATTTCATTTAGGAAACTTCTAAACAAACTGATGAGCAGCAAGCAGAGGCTCCCGATACAGCATCTTCACTCGAGCCCAAAATTGCACAGGTATTTAACAGTCATTACTTATGCTGCTGCAGTCAATTGTACCTTTATTCGATTCCTACTTGTAATACACGAAGTTACAATTACTAGCAATAAGAATCGCAATTTTCCCAATGCAGCTGGGAAAAGCAAATTGTTTTCCACTTTCCATATCAATAACTTTGTAATTGAAAGTGACAAATAGAAAGAAACATTGTTACTTACTTACATTGACATTGTTACTTACTGCCGGAAAAAACTCAACTACAAAAAAACAAGTAAGAAAGCAATAGTCGAGACTGCTCGACTACGAGATCGCCTGAATCCTTCGAGCAAAAGCCATTTGTATAATTTTAAGCGTCTTTCTGCTTATATAAACACACACATACATAGACACACATGGGCGCGCGCGCATAAACACGCATGGGCTGCAGGTGGGCTTACTATGGGAACTTAATTGTTTAATACCTTTTTTGTGGACGTACGTTCTTCATGAAACTTTTATATTGTATTTATATCATTAATATGCGTGTAAATTAATCTTCTTTCCTTTGCAAGTAGATAAAAAAATAATTTAATAATTAGTGAACTTAGTGTTCTTTTATTAAACTCCAAAATTGAACTGATTGCAAGATATGATCTTATGCTGCAAGTCAGCTAATGTTTGTGCTAAAGCTTCCTTCATTAAAGCTCAAAGCTCAAAAGCTCCCAAGATTGGCTTACGTGATTTTATATTGGGATTGTGAAATTAAGATTTGTTTACATCAAAGCTGGGTTGCCGGCTCTATGGGCTCATGGAAACAATGCAGGGAAATCTTATGTTTATATTGAGGCTAAAACTGCTTACTCTGTGGGAATAGTGCAAGAAGCTTTTATGTCTGGGCTGAGTGGCGTGATACTATAGAGGGAATTATGTTATTTGAAAGTTGTTTACATTTGTCATAAGATTTGCCTGAGTTGCGTGGTGATAACTCCCCCCTTTCTGAAGAATGATCGTCCTCGATTCTTAACGATTTCTCATTAGAAATTCGATTTGATTATTTATGGCATTTAGTATATCAGAATTTTGATTATTTTGATTATTTGACGGGTTTGAAAATAAAAATGTAATAGGGTTAAAATTTTTCCCTGAACAAAATTTAAGAAGCTTTATCATAATGAATGTAAAAATTATTAAAAATATAATGAATGTTATTTTTGTGTGGTTGTTTTCTAATTCTATTACAATTTTTGATAGAGTGTTAGTATTTTCTAATCGTAATTCGGTGTCATTAGAGGTTTTATATTCAGTAATTAAATAATTTGTAAATTTGTTATGTTATACATAATTAAGCAGTTTCTCTTTTTCGTTTGTGTAAGTAATATTGTTTATGGTTACAATGGTTTTGAAAGTTATGAGATAAGTGCCTGTAAGCCAGGTGTTATTAACGCAATTTTTTTCTGATATTAAAATTGCACCATCTGTAATTACTTCTATTGGCTTATTTTTTTCTGATATTTTTGTGCAGCTTGTGAATTGCTTATTAACTAAATCGATGAAGCAGTTTTTTTCGTAGACAATTTGAGCAAAGGTATTATAAATTTCGGCTTTAAAGTTTTTTATAAGATAAAAAGTGTTCTTACATTTAGCGATCTTATCGTCTATAAATAGTTTTCCATCTGATTGGGAAATTGCTTTAGCATGGTATAACTTACAATTATGGTTTATAGTTGGATATTTTATGAAAACTATAATTAAACCTTGGTATGAGATAATTGAAAAAGAGGATACGTCTAGGAGGTCAATAAGAGTAATATTGAATGCTTCGTGATTAAATATGTTTGTCATGTCTTGTTTATTTACAATTTTTGGGTTTATTATGTTGGCTTTTGAAAATGTAATAGTGTCGAGCAGATTTTGCAGGTCAAGTGATAACAGTTTTAATCGATATTTTTTCAATAATATTTCTTGATTGAATTTAATATTTTCTAGAAGATTTGTTATTTTAGTAATTAATTTGATTTTGTATATTATTATTTTCAATGAGTTCGTTTATTTTATTTTGAATTGTTAGCATGTCAATATGGCCTGGTGTTCCTGTAATCCATTTAAAAATAGTACCTAATTCATTGATACTTCGCTTAGAGACTCTATGGGGTGTAAGTTGAGAAAGAAGGGTTTTAATTAAATTTAGTTCCATAGTTATTTCCCAGTCAGTAGAGTTACTTCTATTACTAAAAAATGTTAGCTCTTTTTCAAATATGTCATTATAAAAACTTAAATTAGTAACGTGGAAGACTTCTCCGAATGTTTCGTATAATAAAAAATTGTCAACGTCCTCAAGTAAAACGTAGTCGTCATTGGAGTAGTTTATGATATCGGGGCGGCAGAAGGGCAGTAAAGTAATTAGTACATATAAAATAGTCATGCTAAAATTTAAAGAAAAATTGTTTTATTAAGATCTTATATTATCTTTATGAATTATGCGGTCTCTATTATTTATTTTTACTGTATTTCCTAAATCTTCTTTGACTACTTGTTTTTTATATTTCGACTGTAATTTATTTCTTTCGCCATGTTTTTTTTTATAAATGACTTCACCTACTTGATAATTTTTAGATATCCTTTTTTTGTTATGGTATTCTAGCATTTTGGATTGAGCTGATTCTAGTTTTCGGGCAATTCAGAATGATTTATTTTATTGAATAGAATTTCGCATGGTTTTTGTTGGGTTGTTGATTGTATTGTGTTATTATATTTTTTAACTGCGCGGTATATGACTTCAGAATAGTCAATTATATTAAATTCTTCTTGGATGCATCGAGAAATTTCAATAAGTGGCCAGTTCTTAGAACTCTTCTACTTGACCGTTACTAAGGCTGTGTCTGCATAATAAATAGTTATGCCTGAACGGGACATTGTTGATTTGAATTGTGCTGATGAAAAACTAGGTTCATTATCTAGCATTATTGATTTAGCAAATGGAAAAATTTGGATCAATTCTAATACCTCGTTAGCCATATCAGACTTGTTATTGATTTCTTTAATAACTAGGAATTTGGAAAAAGCATCTATACAAGTGATGAATGAGAACTGTTCACCTTCTGTTTTTGGAATTGGTGCTTTGGAAATAATTATTTGTTTTGGGTTTCTATCGTATTTATTTTTATTGCAGATTTCGCAATGTCGTATGTATTGTTTGAGAGTTTTGTATAGTGTTGGCCAATAATAATATTTAAGAATTTGTTTAAGATTTTCATCGAAACCTCTATGAGCACGAGCATGTGTTTCTTCTATAATGATTTCTTGGTCGTTTTTGTTTTCGATATCTACGACGAATTTTCTGGTAAATAAAAATGTATTTGTAAAGGTGATTTTTAGCGTATTTTGAATTTCGTATAGGTCTTCAAGACTGCAATGGATTCCTGTAGTTATATTTGGCTGTAGAAATTCTTTAAGTATTGTGATTAGGTTGTCCAGTGTATCGTATTCTATAATATGTCTAGTTTTATTGAATGGGTTACATTTTTCATGGATAGTTAAATTATTTTTTGAAATGAGTAGTCAAATGAGTAGTTGCTGTTTAAATTGGTTTAGTGGTTTTTTTGTTTCTTCTAATATGTAATCATGGCTGCTGTCGGCTGAATGTATAGTTTCAATATCGGATGAAGATTCATTGTCAGACGAGGGTTTGTTATCGGTCATTTGGTTGTTTTCAGTGGAGATGTGGTTTATTACTACTCTGGATAATGCGTCAGCAACAATATTGGTTGACCCAGGTTTATAGAGAATGCTGGGGGAAAATTCCTCAATGAAGGCGTGCCATCTTTTCATTTTTGAATTAGGATTTCGTGCAGAAACCGCAAAAGAAAGTGGTTGTTGGTCTGTTTGAATTTCTAGATTTGTAATACCATATAAGTAATTACGAAGATTTTTTAATGCCCAGACAATGGCATATAATTCCCTTTTGTTAGTTGCATAATTTCTCTCTGTTTTATTTAAAGTTTTTGAAATAAATGTTATTGGTTTATTTTCTTGTGAAAGGACGGCGCCTATAGCGATGTCGGAAGCGTCTGTAGTAAGAACGAACTTTTTGGAATAGTCTGGTTGAGTTAATTCAACCTTTGTAGCTAAATGTGATTTTAAAGTTTCGAATGCTGAATGGGCTTCGTCGTTTAGAGATATTTTTTTTTTTTTTTTCGACATGTGTTTTGAAATCATACCATTATGTCCTTGTAGCAGTTTTGTCAGTGGCTTGGCTATATTTGCGTAGTTTTGTACGAATTTTCTGTAATAATTAGTTAGACCTAGAAAGCTTCGTAATTCTCTCAAGTTATTGGGAGGGGGATATTTCAAAATAGTTTCTATCTTTTTGGGGTCGGTTGCGATAGTATTATGAGATACCATATATCCTAAGAATTCGATTTCTTTATTAAAGAATTTAGATTTTTCTAGAGATATTTTCATATTGGCTTTAAATAATATTTCAATGATTTCTCGTAGGTCGTTGAAATGTTGTTCGATATTTTCTGAAAAGACTATTATGTCATCTATATAGATGTGGCAAGTTTTACCAATTTTGTCGCGTAGAATATTGTCCATTGCTCTTTGGAAAATGCTAGGTGCGTTCGCAAGTCCAAATGGCAAGCGAAGAAATTCATATTTTCCGTTATTAATGGAAAAGGCGGTTTTTTCAATGTCTGCGTTTTTCATCAAGATCTGATGAAAACCAGACTCTAGATCAATAGTTGAGAAGAACTTTGCTTTACCTAAATTAGATAGTATTACCGAGGGATCTGGCATCGGATATCTATCAGGGATTGTATTGCTATTCAGTTTTTTATAATCGATAACCAATCTGTGTTTTGGTGTGCCATCTTCATTAAAACCCTTTTTTCCTACAACCCATACTGGAGAGTTATAAGGGCTTTTACTTGGCCTTATTATATTATCATTTAGCATCCTATTAATCTCTTTATTAACGAAGTTATTAACTGAATGCGGGTAAGGGTATTGTTTACTATAGATTGGAGTATCTGTTACCGTTCTGATTTCACCTCTTATATCTGTTCTAAAAAGAAGAGATATTTGTATTTGGGAGTGTTTGGTTTTAATTTCCTGAATGATGTTCTTCAAGATTTACGAGGTTAACCATTTTATCAATGGAATGATTTACGTTGCATATAGAAGTGCTTGTAGAGGGTACCGACAATTTTTGTTGCCTGCTCTTTTTAGCTTTCTTCATTTTATGCTTATTTCTCTTGAAGTTCAGTTTGGGGCAATCAGAGTCACTTGATGACGATGATTCTATGTCAGATACATTGAATAATGAATCTGATTTAAGAGTTTCATAATTTAGATAAGGAGTGGCGCAATGCTCCTTATCTAGATTCGAATTTACTAAATTAATTTTTTCCGTTTTATTATTATACTGCAAGGAACCTTTTGATAGGTCAATTATTGCATTGATATCTTTTAATAGATTATAACCGATTAACAAATCAGCTTCTAGGTTACTGATTTCATAAAATCTATATCGTTTGCCGAAAATATTTATATTATGAAAGTGTGTTATGATGCTGTATCCGTTTACAGTGTTTACTCTTTTTTTAATAGCTAGCTCCTCTGGGTTATCATATATTCCCTTTTTAATATAACAACATGTAGCACCTGTATCTATTAGTACTTTTAATTGCTTGTTTATTTTTTTATACCCTGAACCCATTGAATGGGAAATCAGGGTATAATGTTTTTGTTGAAATGTATGTAACAGGCAGAAGGAGGCGTGGCAGACCCCATAAAGTATATATATTCTTGATCAGGGCTACGAACTGAGTCGATTTAGCCCTGTCCGTCTGTCTGTCCGTCTGTCCGTATGCTTGAACGCGTCGATTTCAGAAGATATAGAAGCTAGAGACTTCAACTTTTTTTTAAAATGCTCGTATATAGCACGCGGATATCGAGTTTATCACTAAAAATCGATAACTCATCCCGTTATTTTTTTATCGATAAAAAACCTTATCGAAAACCAGTTATAAAATTATATCTCCTACACCTTTAGAGCTAAAGTCTCCAAATTTTAAATGTAGACTCGACTGCACGTGATAGAATTTCGATTTGTGTTATAATTCACCCCCCACTGAGTGTGTGTGTTTCTTTTGTAAGCAGAAAGACGGGAAGAATTATTGAAATATCAGTTCTCCGAAGGGTTCAGGGAATTTCCTAGTCGAGCAGTCTCGACTAGAGCTTTCTTACTTGTTTATCTATTCTATAGATGAATGCGAGGTCTCCCCTTGCTCCTCTAAAAAATGATCCTCCTGAATATTATTTACGCGCATAACCTTTTTCGGTTGATGAATTGTTTGTGAAGAGAATCCTCTTTTATTGGCTTGCTCCAAATTTGGATTCTGTTGAAAGGACGGGTTTTGTATTTGAATGGATTTATCTACATCCATCGGTTCTTGAGGGGGTTGAGCGTTTGGATGTTTCTGATTTTGCGAGCTTTGATTGAATCGCAAGCAGTTATCATATTTTTTATAAGGTTGATCAGATTTGTTTTGCTTCGTTTGTTCAGTTTTATTCGCATGTGATTGTTGCGAATTAAAGGAATGGTTATAAGCGAAATTAGCTCTTTGATGATTCGCTTCTAGTTCTTGAGCTTTTGCTAAAGCATTTGGAAGGTTTTCTGGGTTAAGAGAAAACAAAATGTTGGATAATGAGCCGTTAAGGCCTTTAATGAAAACTCGCAAAGCGTTATCCCTGTTAATGTATTTAATTCGTTAATTAAATTTGCTTTATCGCCGTATGTCATGATAGTTTTGTTTATTATCTGAGTTAATTTTTTGTTGACCAGATTGTAATAGTCAAGAACTGATAAGTTACCCTGTCGTAATACGCTTAATTCTTGTTCCAAAATATGCATCGGACGCTTGTCACTATATGCAAAATCTAATCTAGCAAGTATCGCCTCAAAGTTAAGTACGGTTCTCCATGATTGGTTAGGACATCGTTTGCCCTACCAGTGACCTTGTTTCTAAGTATTGTTAAAGCACCTACGTATCTTCTACTGCCTTCTTTATACATTCGCATAGCGCCGCAAGCTGCTTCACGCCAGCTTACATACGCGTTCTGGCTTCCTGAGAACTCAGGTAAAGATTTAATTATATCAAACGATTCATCGCATCGAATCGCTTCATTGATTACTGTTGCTCTAAATTCTTGTTCATTATTAGATGATAATATTAATTGTGATTTTAATTCTGTAATTTGATCTTGAAGTGCTCTAGTGTGAGTTGCTATCAGTTGAGCTATAATATCTGCTTTTAGATTGTTAGCCATTTTTGAATTATCTGTAGTCACTTTTAATTTTTCTATATTTTCAATTAACTCGTCCAGATTTAGTACAATTTTAAATGAATGTTGGTTTAGTACAATTTTAAAACAATGAATATTTTTAATACTATTTCTTATTAAAAAAAAAAATTCACGATCGCTCACGTAGTAGTGCTTCTTTCTGGGGGTTTCAGCAAATTGGGTAGGTTGTCCTTTCTTCCTTCTTAATCGTCTTTTTGGTCACAGATTTTGGTTGTATACTTTTAGTTTTTGGTTTGGTATATTTTTTAATTGTTTGGCCACAGTTTTTTTTTTTTACTTTTAGATTTTGGTTTGGCCACAGATTTTTGTTGTTTACTTTTAGTTTTTGGTTTGGTATTTTTATACCTTGTTCATTTAATATTCTATATATTAATAATCGATTCTTTAACTTTTGTTAACGTTATTGTTTTTTGTAAGCACAATTGTTTTGTTCTTTTATCAAAACTTTTTAATGCACTTTTTGATTGAGTTCCAGAAACCTTTTGTTTCTGTTGGGTTTAATTTTTTTACACTTTTTAGTTCACGTTTAAAATTTTGGCGGCGTACGTGAACTTAAACAAAAACCGAAATTCTATAACGTACTTATGAATCTACATTTAAAATTTGGAGACTCTAGCTCTAAAGATGTAGGGGATATAATTTTGTAACTGCATTTCGATAAGGTTTTTTATCGATAAAAAAATAACGAGATGAGTTATCGATTTTTAGTGATAAACTCGATATGCGCGCTGTATTTACGGTCATTTAAAAAAAAGTGAAGTCTCTAGCTCTTATATCTTCTGAAATCGACGCGTTCAAACAGACGGACAGACGGCCAGACGGACAGACGGACGGACAGACAGACGGACAGGGCTAAATCGACTCAGCTCGTCGCCCTGATCAAGAATATATATACTTTGTGGTGTCTGCCACGCCTCCTTCTGCCTGTTACATACATTTCAACAAAACCATTATACCCTGATTTCCCATTTTCAATGGGTTCAGGGTATAAAAATGAACTTCTTGTTGATGTATGGGTCCCAGATGAAACTTTTAAGTTTCCACCATCAAGCAATCGAAATTTAAAATTTCAGTTGTCTGGGTTGCGATCCTTTTAATGGTTGTCTTACTCGGCTGAAGAAGATGGAGTTTACTGCAAATATTGTGTTTTATTTGCAGTCGGATCAGTTGGCAAGGGGAGTCATCAAATTGTGAAAACTTTTGTGGGGGCACCGTTCAGGAACTGGAAGAAAGCCCTTGAAATGTTCGGAGATCATCAAGAACAAGTAAGAAAGCTCTAGTCGAGACTGCTCGACTACGAGATCCCCCTGAACCCTTCGAGCAACAGCAAATACACACACATACACACGCAAACACACATACATAGCCACACATAGGCGCTCACGCATAAACACGCATATGCTGCAGGGTGGGCTTACTATGGGAACTTAATTGTTTAATAACTTTTTTTTGTGGACGTACGTTCTTCATGAAACTTTTAGATTGTGTTTATATCATTAATATGCGTGTTTGTGCCGAAGCTCAAGTCTCTAATATTTGAAATACGCCTTTTACAAACTTATGGGTGAGGGGGTGGATATAGGAGTGGAGGGTGAAATTGAACAAAAATCGAAATTCTATAACGTACATATCAATCTACATTTAAAATTTGGAGACTCAAGCTCTAAAGATGTAGGAGTTATAATTTTATAACTGACTTTCTATAAGGTTTTTTACCGATAAAAAAATATCGGGACGAGTTATCGATTTTTAGTGATAAACTCGATATCAGCGCTGTATATACGGTCATATTAAAAAAAGTTCAAGTCTCTAGCTCTTATATCTTTTGAAATCGACGCGTCGAAACATACGGACCGACGGACAGACAGACGGACAGGGCTAAATCGACTCAGCTCGTCGCCCTGATCAAGAATATATATACTTTGTGCCACGCCTCCTTCTGCCTGTTACATACATTTCAACAAAACCATTATACCCTGATTTGCCATTTTCAATGGGTTCAGGGTATAAAAATAGTACCACAAAAATGCTTTCATCGATGCAGAGAATTACAAATGTGTTTTTGAGAACAAAAAAGACGATATTTTGAGTGAAATCGATTTGAGTCGAATGAAAATGCGAATCGACAATAGACGGAAATTGACTCCAATTATCCGGGCTGTACTTCTATGTGGCAGACAAGGGATCGCACTAAGAGGTCATCGTGATTCCGGTCCAATATCCACGGAAGTTGCAAAAGAAAGTGAAGGAAATTTCAAAGCACTATTGCGTTTTGCTTTGGAAAGTGGTGATGCAGATTTACGTCAACATTTTGACACTGCTTCTGCCAAAGCTACATATACAAGTCCATCTATTCAAAACGAAATAATGAATGCTGCTGGAAAAACGATTACAGAAAAACTTGTCGAGCGCGTGAACAAGTCAAAATGTTTCGTAGTTATCGCTGATGAAACCATTGACGTAAGCGGAATTGAACAATTTTCAATCTGTGTGCGATATACCGAAAATTCAAAAGAGGGATATCGACTTCAGAAAGTTTTTTTGTGTTTCACACCTGTGAAAGATGTAACCGGGAAAGGGCTCAGCAATGCACTTCTAACAACTCTGAAAGAATTGAAAGTTGAGTCTTCTTTAATGGTTGGGCAAGGTGAATTAAAAAAATGAGTACTGAAGAATTACTGTGCCTTTCTTTTTTATGGAATTCCATAATAAATTTCCTTGTGTGCTATATGTAATTTTTCTGTAACGTTTTTTCTATTGTCTCTTTCATTAACAAGGTTATGACGGAGCGCGCGCGATGAGTGGAATAGTTAAGGGTTGCGCAGTTGAAGTTCAAAAATCTTATCCACAAGCCATTTACCTCCATTGTGCGAATCACAGTTTAAATTTGGTCATCTGCCATGCATGCGACATTCCATCAATCAGAAATTGTATTGGGACAATCAAAGCAATAGTTAATTTTTTCGCCAATCAAGTAAAGCTGGTATCATTTTGCAGACTTTTATCAAGAATTATGCTCCTAATGCAAAGCGTACTCGATTGCTCAAATTTTGTGAAACTCGATAGGTGGAGCACCTTGATTCTTTACAATTGTTTCAAGATGTGTATGAATATGTTTGTCTGGCACTTGAAGAACTAGATGAAACTATGACAAAAGTTGACGGAGTTCAACCCAATGCACTTCTCACGTCTATACAAAAACCTCAGTTCATAATTGCTCTCACAGTTTTGAAACCTATCTTTCACTTAACGAAAAATCTCAGTTTAAGTTTACAAAAAAAAGATTGCGATTTGAGCATTTGTGTAATGTTCCTGTTGCCAACGCTGTCGGCAGCAATGATCAATATAACCTCAATCCTGGTTGAAAACGGCTTCGTATCACTAGGGGAGAGCACAGTGGAACTGGTCAACAATTCTACCATCTTAGACAACATAGACTTCTACAAAATTAAGTTAATCCGCATGGAAGTTATGACCCACGAAAATAACATAATCATTGCAATTAAAATACCAGCTAACATCATAACAACCACAATATTTCTGATAACCCCACTAACAAACCAGAAAAATAAAAGAATCGACATGAGTCCCGAAAGAGTGGTAAAACCCCAAAACAAAACTTACACATACGAAGAACACAAAACAATAAATGAACTGAAATTGAGCTCTAACTGTAAAAACGATAGAAGACGTAGAGTTTAAGATGCAATTAACAAATGAAGGCACATTATTAATAAGCAACGCAGAAAATAAGATAATTCAATATAATTGTAATGAATCCACCAATAATGAAATATTAAAAGGTAACTTCTCTGATGATGGAGAAGAAGAAAATTCATTGAACTTTACAGAAAAACAAACATTCAAAGAAATCATATTATTTATTTCTTAAAGCTATTGACAAAAACGAGAGTCAATTTTAATTTAAAAAAAGCCTATAAAGTACAGGATATGATTTCAATAGTAACACCAACCCGATGGGGGTATTTTATTTGCCAGTCCGGCCAGCTATGCCCACGTCTCACAGCCAATTATGGTCAGTGATACTATTGAAGCTATGAAAAGAAAGTGTTAGTAAGAAAGCTTAAAAAAATAAATTAAATGTAGGTTTAATTAACTATAACATAACAAATTAATAATTAAAAATAGTTCTTAAAACTAAAGAGAACAAAATAAGTAAATTTTAAAAAAAGTAATAAAATAAAAATAAATAAAAATAATGCTTATGCCTGGGCATCGTGAGTGAATTCCCTAAGATGAGCTAATAGTAAGGTTTTTATTTTAGGAAGAGAGAGCTCTAAGGAAAAGACGTGATAATATTTATTAAAATTAACACAAAGAACATGAAACGCACTGTGCAAAGAATAATCCCTAGTGCACACAGGTAAATGAAGCGGACGATAGTGTCTAGTTGCTCGGGACGGAACCGAAAAATTTAGACGACCCAACAAAGAGGACGAATCAATATCACCACTAATCAATTTATGCAGAAAAACAATTCCTAAAATTGTTCTGCGATTGGTTAACGATGGAAGATCAATTAGCTGGAGCCTACTATGATAGGATGGTAATCGTAAATTACTGTCCCATCTAAGATCTCTTAAGGCAAAGAAAAGAAACTGTTTTTGGACCGATTCGATACGATCTTGATACAGTTTATGCTGCAGAGACCATACAACAGAGCAATACTCTAAGATAGGACGCACAAGCGAAGTATATAAGCGCTTGGTAGTAAAAGGATCATTAAATTCCTTAGACCAACGTTTAATAAAGCCAAGCACACTTTTTGCTTCATTAATGATGGTAGAAATATGAAGATTAAAGTTAAGTTTACAGTCAAAGAACACACCAAGATCTTTGACTGTAAAGATGCGTCGTAAGGAAATATTGCTAATTTTATAATCAGCAATTAGGGGAACGGTGCGACTGAAGGTCATTGTCATACACTTTGAACAATTTAAGTCCAGCTGGTTTTCCACACACCAAAGTTGAAATGCATTTAGGTCATCTTGAAGATGATGACCATTTGCATTGGAGTAGGGAAGGCAAAGTTTAACATCATCAGCATACATAAATATGGTAGAATGTGAGATACAGCTAGGAAGGTCATTTATAAAAAGGGAAAAGAGCAATGGACCCAAATGGCTACCCTGAGGTACACCAGACGAAACAAATATAAGTTTAGACATAGCTGTTCTCAGCAGGACTCTTTGGGTTCTACCCATTAAATAGGATGAAATCCAAGACACAAGACTGGGTGAAAATCCTAAGCGTTCAAGCTTAAGAATTAGTATGTGATGATGTACTGAGTCAAATGCTTTACTGAAGTCCGTATAAATAACATCAGTTTGCATTTTTTAGAGAAGCTGTCATTAACAAGCGAAGTAAACTCAAGTAAATTAGAGGATGTTGATCGATTTTGAACAAAACCATGTTGAGATAGTTGAATAATCGATTTGCAAAAATGCTGCAAGCCCGACGTTATTATTTTCTCAAATAACTTCGGAATAGCAGATAATTTGGCAATGCCTCTATAATTGGAAATATCAGATCTTCCACCTTTTTTATATAAGGGAATGATGAAAGATTCTTTCCAAATTGAAGGGAACACAGAAGTATCCAAGGACAAGTTAAACAATTTTAGTAATTGTGACTGAAGAGAAGCACTGCACTCTTTAATCACACAACTAGGAATATTATCGGCACCAGGAGAGAAAGATGATTTCAATGTCCTAATGGCTGCAGCCAGAGAGGATGCAGTAACTCTGGGGGTATTTATAGACCCATAATCAGGGAGTGAATATGGATATGAGTTGCTGTAGAGATCAGCAGAAGAATAAGTGGATTGAAAAAAATCAGCAAATAGATCAGAGGAATCCTGGTCATTGCAAGTTTTTTCACCTCCAAGGACAAATGAGGACGGCAAACCAGAAGATTTACGCTTCGAGTTTACAAATGAGTAAAATTGTCTGGGATCACGAGTAAACTGACGTTTGCAGCGTGTAAGATAATTCTCCTCCTTCTGCCTGTTACATACATTTCAACAAAACCATTATACCCTGATTTGCCATTTTCAATGGGTTCAGGGTATAAAAATAGTACCACAAAAATGCTTTCATCGATGCAGAGAATTACAAATCTGTTTTTGAGAACAAAAAAGACGATATTTTGAGTGAAATCGATTTGAGTCGAATGAAAATGCGAATCGACAATAGACGGAAATTGACTCCAATTATCCGGGCTGTACTTCTATGTGGCAGACAAGGGATCGCACTAAGAGGTCATCGTGATTCCGGTCCAATATCCACGGAAGTTGCAAAAGAAAGTGAAGGAAATTTCAAAGCACTATTGCGTTTTGCTTTGGAAAGTGGTGATGCAGATTTACGTCAACATTTTGACACTGCTTCTGCCAAAGCTACATATACAAGTCCATCTATTCAAAACGAAATAATGAATGCTGCTGGAAAAACGATTACAGAAAAACTTGTCGTGCGCGTGAACAAGTCAAAATGTTTCGTAGTTATCGCTGATGAAACCATTGACTTAAGCGGAATTGAACAATTTTCAATCTGTGTGCGATATACCGAAAATTCAAAAGAGGGATATCGACTTCAGAAAGTTTTTTTGTGTTTCACACCTGTGAAAGATGTAACCGGGAAAGGGCTCAGCAATGCACTTCTAACAACTCTGAAAGAATTGAAAGTTGAGTCTTCTTTAATGGTTGGGCAAGGTGAATTAAAAAAATGAGTACTGAAGAATTACTGTGCCTTTCTTTTTTATGGAATTCCATAATAAATTTCCTTGTGTGCTATATGTAATTTTTCTGTAACGTTTTTTCTATTGTCTCTTTCATTAACAAGGTTATGACGGAGCGCGCGCGATGAGTGGAATAGTTAAGGGTTGCGCAGTTGAAGTTCAAAAATCTTATCCACAAGCCATTTACCTCCATTGTGCGAATCACAGTTTAAATTTGGTCATCTGCCATGCATGCGACATTCCATCAATCAGAAATTGTATTGGGACAATCAAAGCAATAGTTAATTTTTTCGCCAATCAAGTAAAGCTGGTATCATTTTGCAGACTTTTATCAAGAATTATGCTCCTAATGCAAAGCGTACTCGATTGCTCAAATTTTGTGAAACTCGATGGGTGGAGCACCTTGATTCTTTACAATTGTTTCAAGATGTGTATGAATATGTTTGTCTGGCACTTGAAGAACTAGATGAAACTATGACAAAAGTTGACGGAGTTCAACCCAATGCACTTCTCACGTCTATACAAAAACCTCAGTTCATAATTGCTCTCACAGTTTTGAAACCTATCTTTCACTTAACGAAAAATCTCAGTTTAAGTTTACAAAAAAAAGATTGCGATTTGAGCATTTGTGTAATGTTCCTGTTGCCAACGCTGTCGGCAGCAATGATCAATATAACCTCAATCCTGGTTGAAAACGGCTTCGTATCACTAGGGGAGAGCACAGTGGAACTGGTCAACAATTCTACCATCTTAGACAACATAGACTTCTACAAAATTAAGTTAATCCGCATGGAAGTTATGACCCACGAAAATAACATAATCATTGCAATTAAAATACCAGCTAACATCATAACAACCACAATATTTCTGATAACCCCACTAACAAACCAGAAAAATAAAAGAATCGACATGAGTCCCGAAAGAGTGGTAAAACCCCAAAACAAAACTTACACATACGAAGAACACAAAACAATAAATGAACTGAAATTGAGCTCTAACTGTAAAAACGATAGAAGACGTAGAGTTTAAGATGCAATTAACAAATGAAGGCACATTATTAATAAGCAACGCAGAAAATAAGATAATTCAATATAATTGTAATGAATCCACCAATAATGAAATATTAAAAGGTAACTTCTCTGATGATGGAGAAGAAGAAAATTCATTTAACTTTACAGAAAAACAAACATTCAAAGAAATCATATTATTTATTTCTTAAAGCTATTGACAAAAACGAGAGTCAATTTTAATTTAAAAAAGCCTATACAAAGTACAGGATATGATTTCAATAGTAACACCAACCCGATGGGGGTATTTTATTTGCCAGTCCGGCCAGCTATGCCCACGTCTCACAGCCAATTATGGTCAGTGATACTATTGAAGCTATGAAAAGAAAGTGTTAGTAAGAAAGCTTAAAAAAATAAATTAAATGTAGGTTTAATTAACTATATTTAACATAACAAATTAATAATTAAAAATAGTTCTTAAAACTAAAAAGAACAAAATAAGTAAATTTTAAAAAAAGTAATAAAATAAAAATAAATAAAAACAATGCTTAGCCTGGGCATCGTGAGTGAATTCCCTAAGATGAGCTAATAGTAAGGTTTTTATTTTAGGAAGAGAGAGCTCTAAGGAAAAGACGTGATAATATTTATTAAAATTAACACAAAGAACATGAAACGCACTGTGCAAAGAATAATCCCTAGTGCACACAGGTAAATGAAGCGGACGATAGTGTCTAGTTGCTCGGGACGGAACCGAAAAATTTAGACGACCCAACAAAGAGGACGAATCAATATCACCACTAATCAATTTATGCAGAAAAACAATTCCTAAAATTGTTCTGCGATTGGTTAACGATGGAAGATCAATTAGCTGGAGCCTACTATGATAGGATGGTAATCGTAAATTACTGTCCCATCTAAGATCTCTTAAGGCAAAGAAAAGAAACTGTTTTTGGACCGATTCGATACGATCTTGATACAGTTTATGCTGCGGAGACCATACAACAGAGCAATACTCTAAGATAGGACGCACAAGCGAAGTATATAAGCGCTTGGTAGTAAAAGGATCATTAAATTCCTTAGACCAACGTTTAATAAAGCCAAGCACACTTTTTGCTTCATTAATGATGGTAGAAATATGAAGATTAAAGTTAAGTTTACAGTCAAAGAACACACCAAGATCTTTGACTGTAAAGATGCGTCGTAAGGAAATATTGCTAATTTTATAATCAGCAATTAGGGGAACGGTGCGACTGAAGGTCATTGTCATACACTTTGAACAATTTAAGTCCAGCTGGTTTTCCACACACCAAAGTTGAAATGCATTTAGGTCATCTTGAAGGTGATGATGACCATTTGCATTGGAGTAGGGAAGGCAAAGTTTAACATCATCAGCATACATAAATATGGTAGAATGTGAGATACAGCTAGGAAGGTCATTTATAAAAAGGGAAAAGAGCAATGGACCCAAATGGCTACCCTGAGGTACACCAGACGAAACAAATATAAGTTTAGACATAGCTGTTCTCAGCAGGACTCTTTGGGTTCTACCCATTAAATAGGATGAAATCCAAGACACAAGACTGGGTGAAAATCCTAAGCGTTCAAGCTTAAGAATTAGTATGTGATGATGTACTGAGTCAAATGCTTTACTGAAGTCCGTATAAATAACATCAGTTTGCATTTTTTTAGAGAAGCTGTCATTAACAAGCGAAGTAAACTCAAGTAAATTAGAGGATGTTGATCGATTTTGAACAAAACCATGTTGAGATAGTTGAATAATCGATTTGCAAAAATGCTGCAAGCCCGACGTTATTATTTTCTCAAATAACTTCGGAATAGCAGATAATTTGGCAATGCCTCTATAATTGGAAATATCAGATCTTCCACCTTTTTTATATAAGGGAATGATGAAAGATTCTTTCCAAATTGAAGGGAACACAGAAGTATCCAAGGACAAGTTAAACAATTTTAGTAATTGTGACTGAAGAGAAGCACTGCACTCTTTAATCACACAACTAGGAATATTATCGGCACCAGGAGAGAAAGATGATTTCAATGTCCTAATGGCTGCAGCCAGAGAGGATGCAGTAACTCTGGGGGTATTTATAGACCCATAATCAGGGAGTGAATATGGATATGAGTTGCTGTAAAGATCAGCAGAAGAATAAGTGGATTGAAAAAAAAATCAGCAAATAGATCAGAGGAATCCTGGTCATTGCAAGTTTTTTCACCTCCAAGGACAAATGAGGACGGCAAACCAGAAGATTTACGCTTCGAGTTTACAAATGAGTAAAATTGTCTGGGATCACGAGTAAACTGACGTTTGCAGCGTGTAAGATAATTCTCATAACAGCTAGAATTTAAAAGATTGAAATTTGACTTGGCAATGGAATATTTGGACCAGTCAACACTTGAACCAGACTTTTTATAATTTTTAAAGCATTTAGTTTTAATGTTTCTCAAGCTCGAAAGAGTCTTGGTAAACCAAGGGGGCTTCTTTGAAACAGGCGAAATACGGAGGAGAGGAACACAAACATCCAGAATAGAGTTTAAGGTAGAATAAAAAAACGATGCTGCCAAATTAATATCAACCGACTCATTTAAAATAGACCAGTCTGTCAAATTAATTAATTCGTTAAGAAAAACGAAATTGCATTTACGATAACAGCGACTGAGTTTAGAAGGCATTGGAGTAGTAGAGGTAGGATTAACAACAGTTAATAAAACCTCTAAAGTGGGGTGATGTGTATCCTCAGGTAAAGAGAAAGGAGTTGATCTCACGACATTAATGAGCGAATCATGATTAACAAACACAAGATCAAGAGTACGATTAAGATGGTTTGAAATAGAGTTCATCTGAAACAAAGACAGGTTAAACAATTCATCAAAAAGATAGTGATCAATTGTCGGAATTAAGTAATTAGCATTATAAGTTGATAACCAAGAAGTGTTCGAAATATTAAAATCACCCAACACAAGAAGACAATCTCTATCATTTACATGTTCGTTAACTTCTTTAATACAATTTATGTGGTGATCATAAACTTGTACATCAGAAGAGGGAGGGATATAAGAACATGTTATGTATAATGAGCACGATGGGAGAGTTAATTTAACCGCTATAATCTCCACATCATGAAGGGACGAAAAGGTAAACAATTCAGAGTGGATAATGGATTTAACCGCAATTAACACCCCACCACCTCTGCGCGACGAACGGTCAAGTCTATAAATAGTGAAATTACTTGAAAGAATTTCACTATTATGAATATTATTACTTAGCCATGTTTCAGTGAAAGCGATAATATCATAATGTACACTGAAACTATGCAAAAAAAGACTTTTAAGTTTTGAGTTTAAGCCACGTACATTTTGATAAATCAGGGACAGTTGAGAAGAGGTTTGTAAGTAGTTTAGTTTTTTGGTACAACATTTGATGAAGATTGCACCGAAGGTAAATTCACTGAAATAGGCATCGATCTGTTACGATTTTTGGGTTTAAATTCATGAACAACTACATGAGGTGGCCAGAAATTAGGATCACAAAGGGTTTTAAAGTGTTCTACAGGCACATTGATTTTGAACGAAGCAATTTCACGCGGTGTCGCGAAACTAAACTTCGATATAAAAACATTTGTCGAAATCTTATTTTTGATAAAAGCCGATACTGCCTCAATGGTAGTGTCAGATGAAAGCCTAGATAAGAAAACTTGCTTTCGAGGAGAGACAACAGATAAGGTAATGCTAGGAGAGGCTGACTTATTGTCACTCTTTGTTTGAACAACAGTAGGAGAAGTATCCAATTGTTGAACAGGAACTAGAGTTTCAATAGTAGCATCAACTTGGGGAACAATAGAGTCGGGACCAGGTAATGAAGGGTCCAGTGAATTAGGGGCCGAAGACAAAACAGAAGCACAAGGTGAGGGTGGAGCAAGCGAATTAGGTGACGATGTAAGCACAGACGGAGGTACCAACAACGAAAGAGCCTCAGGTTGAGAAGGGTGACACTCGAAATTATACTGAGTCAGAATTTCTTCAGCAGCAGCCATATCACTGGCTAACTGCTTAGAAATCTTCTTCAGTTTTAGGAATTGAGCATTTACAGCACTATACATTTTAGAAAAATTTACTTGTTTTTCTAAACACATTGGGCAAGACCAGCGGACGGCCCCACTACCAATTTTTGATGTGGACATAATCTTGTCGTAATCACGACCAGTGAGACCTGCACATTTAGTGTGCATCAAATTATCACACAACCAACAATGTACAAATTGCACTTGTGCAGAGTCCACTGTCTGCCTGAACGAACAAGATTTTTTGCAGCAACTCATATTGGCAACAGGGAATCAAAAAAAAAATTACAGAGATGAAGCAGAAACAAAGAATAAAAACAAAGAATAAAAATGTGTTGAGCAAGCGAATCATCGCCAAAAAATAGGAACACAAGACAATTGCAAATAAATGCAAATATCAAACCGACGCTGCACCAAAACACACCGAATAAAAAGTCAGTTTTAGAAAGCACCGCAAACACAGATCAAACCTTGCACAGGAATATATAGCCAAAAGCAAAGATTAACCGACCGCAGTTATGTAAAAATTTAATAAGAACAATTCATTGTAAAAAAGAGGCAAAATATGCAGAGCAGAAAACGAACACGTCTATACACTCTCACTGAGAACTCTCTCTTTGAAGAAATAAAAAACATTAAAGCCATAACAGAAATCAGAGCACAAACAATAAAGCTTTGGCATAACATCAATCGCTCTTGTACTCCTCTTCATAGGAATATATGTATGTATATCTATACAAAATGTAAAAGAGGAAACCAGGAGAATCCCTCATCAAAAGAGGGAGGAGTTATGCAACCAAATTACCAAAGCATTTTCAACGTAAGCATCGCCGCCTCTTTCATTGAAAATGCGCGGCTAGCAACAATAAATGTAAGCAACAAATACATACATGTATATAAACGTCGAAAATGCTCAGCTAGCAACAATAGATGTAAGCAACATGTATACATGTATGTAAACGTAGAAAATGCTCAGCTAGCAACAATAAATGTAAGCAACATGTATACATGTATATAAACAGGCATTTGCATATGCCATAAACAATAAGTCTTAAGATTCATTCCGAACAGAACAGAAGTTCTTATCAATAAAGAAAAATTATAATATCCAAAGATATTAAGTGTTTTATTGAACTATCAACTATCAACTATAAATATCCAAAGACAATTTTCTTAAAGTGATTTAAAATTTGTATTGTGCTTATATATCTAAAGATATATGAAAACAAGTAAGAAAGCTCTAGTCGAGACTGCTCGACTAGGAAATCCCCTGAACCCTTCGGAGAATATTTCAATAATTCTTCCAGTCTTTCTGCTTACAAAAGAAACACACACACTCACACATGCACACGCGGACACACATACATAGACAGACACATAGATAAACACACACGGGCTGCAGTGTGGACTTACCATGGGCACTTTATTGTTTAATAACTTTTTTGTGGACGTACGTTCTTCATGAAACTTTCAGATTGTGGTTTTATCATTACTAAGCGGTTATTTGGCAAACCTCAAGTCTCTAGTATTTGAAATACGCCTTTTACAAAGGTGAGGCTAAGAGGGTGGATATAGGGGTGGGCTGCAGTGTGGGCTTACTATGGGAACTTAATTGTTTAATAACTTTTTTTCTGGACGTACGTTCTCCATGAAACTTTCAGATTGTGGTTTTATCATTACTATGCGTATAATTGCCAAATCTCAAGTCTCTAGTATTTGAAATACGCCTTTTACAAACTTATGGGTGAGGGGGTGGATATAAGGGTGGGGGTGAAATTGAACAAAAATCGAAATTCTATAACGTACATATCAATCTACATTTAAAATTTGGATACTCTAGCTCTAAAGATGTAGGAGATATAATTTTATAACTGCATTTCGATAAGGTTTTTGATCGATAAAAAAATAACGGGATGAGTTATCGATTTTTAGTGATAAACTCGATATCCGCGTGCTATATACGAGCATTTTAAAAAAAAGTTGAAGTCTCTAGCTTCTATATCTTCTGAAATCGACGCGTTCAAACATACGGATAGACGGACAGACGGACGGACGGACAGACGGACAGACAGACGGACAGGGCTAAATCGACTCAGTTCGTCGCCCTGATCAAGAATATATATACTTTATGGGGTCTGCCACGCCTCCTTCTGCCTGTTACATACATTTCAACAAAAACATTATACCCTGATTTCCCATTTTCAATGGGTTCAGGGTATAAAAACCATCTATAGGGAGAACTATAACTCGCGTGCACATGCTTGTGCATATGTGTGCTCGGCTTACGCTTTTGCGCAATATTCTTCGCGCGCACTGTACTTGCCTACACACATACATACATATGTATGTTCAAAATAACCGCCAGCAACATCTTTGCATTGCGGTTATAGGTTAGGTGACCACGTGGCCTGGACTCGCCGACCACGCCCGCGCGGTTGCTCGCGGGAAGGCGGCAGCAATTGAGTGGCGCGATCAAGCGCACTCAAGATTGCGAATGAATGCTGTGGGAGTCAGTGGGGCCGCTACTTATGGTAGATCGCGGGTCGAGGAACGCCCAGCGTTGCCGTCGGCGTTCACTCACAGACCACGCGATTTTCAATGCCAGAGTTTTAACCTTCTGGCGAACGGGTCGTGACCTAGCGTTGTTACGGTCAGTTATAGTTAGTATCAGGGGTCAATACGTTAGTTGAACTAACTACAAATAAATATACAATCATCTCTACATGTGCTTTCTTACTTTTATTAAATCCAACGCCTACTAACCGGTCTTGTCTGCCTTTACACGTCTGCTCACTCCGAGAGCTCGAAACTAATTCTTACGTCCGCTCTTTCCAAAAGCCAAAAACTAATTGAACGTCCGCTCATTCCGAGAGCCAAAAACTCATTAATGTCTGCTCATTCCGAGAGCCAAAAAATACAAGTAATAATAAAATTTTTGAAAATAATTGCATGCAAGAATGAAACAAAGCATAATTTTTGTGATAAAAAATTATTTTTTTGCAACCATCTTTTTTTAAATAAAATTATTAAGACCATTTTTCTTTATATTTATATCTATTTGTTTGCAAATTTTAATTAAACTAAATGTTGATTCCACGTAAATTTTAAAAAAAAGAAAAGCCATGAAGTCAAATAAACACAGAAATAAATAAACGAAATTTAATAGGTTAAATATATGAATAAAAAAAAAAAACAATAAAAAAATGGAAATGAACAAATAAATAAATAAATAAAATAAATAAAAGAAACTTAGAAACCTAGAATAGAAAGAAAAATTTACGATAGAAAATATCACAATTTAATAAATAGCATAACAAACAAGTAAGAAAGCTCTAGTCGAGACTGCTCGACTACGAGATACCCTGAACCCTCCGAGCAACAGCCATTTCAATAATTTTTAGTGTCATTCAGCTTAAACAAACACACACACACACGCAAACATATACATAGACACCCATAGGCACGCACGCATTAACAGGCATGGGCTGCAGTGTGGGCTTACTATGGGAACTAAATTGTTCAATAACTTTTTTTGTGGACATACGTTCTTCATGAAACTTTCAGAATGTGGTTTTATCATTACTATGCGTATATTTGCCAAAGTTCAAGTCTCTAGTATTTGAAATACGCTTTTTACAGAGATGAGGGTAAGGGGGTGGATATAGGGGTGGGGGGTGAATTATAACAAAAATCGAAATTCTATCACGTGCAGTCGAGTCTACATTTAAAATTTGGAGACTTTAGCTCTAAAGGTGTAGGAGATATAATTTTATAACTGGTTTTCGATAAGGTTTTTGATCGATAAAAAAATAGCGGGATGAGTTATCGATCTTTTGTGATAAACTCGATATGCGCGCGCTATATACGAGCATTTTAAAAAAAAGTTGAAGTCTCTAGCTTCTATATCTTCAGAAATCGACGCGTTCATACATACGGACAGACGGACAGACGGACATGGCTAAATCGATTCAGTTTGTCGCCCTGATCAAGAATATATATACTTTGTGGGGTCTGCCACGCCTCCTTCTCCCTGTTACATACTTTTAACAAAACCATTATACCCTGATTTCCCATTTTCAATGGGTTCAGGGTATAACAAGTAAGAAAACTCTAGTCGAGAGTGCTCGACTACGAGATCCCCTGAACCCTTCAAGCAACAGCCATTTCAATCATTTTTAGCGTCTCTCTGCTTACACAAACACACACATACACACGCAAACATATACATAGACACCCATAGGCACGCACGCATTAACAGGCATGGGCTGCAGTGTGGGCTTACTATGGGAACTTAATTGTTTAATAACTTTTTTTTCTGGACGTACGTTCTCTATGAAACTTTCAGATTGTGGTTTTATCATTACTATGCGTATAATTGCCAAAGCTCAAGTCTCTAGTAATTGAAATACGCCTTTTACAAACTTATGGGTGAGGGGGTGGATATAAAGGTGGGGGGAAATTGAAATTGAACAAAAATCGAAATTCTATAACGTACATATCAATCTACATTTAAAATTTGGATACTCTAGCTCTAAAGATGTAGGAGATATAATTTTATAACTGCATTTCGATAAGGTTTTTGATCGATAAAAAAATAACGGGATGAGTTATCGATTTTTAGTGATAAACTCGATATCCGCGTGCTATATACGAGCATTTTAAAAAAAAAGTTGAAGTCTCTAGCTTCTATATCTTCTGAAATCGACGCGTTCAAACATACGGACAGACGGACAGACGGACAGACGGACGGACGGACAGACGGACAGACGGACAGACGGACAGACAGACGGACAGGGCTAAATCGACTCAGTTCGTCGCCCTGATCAAGAATATATATACTTTATGGGGTCTGCCACGCCTCCTTCTGCCTGTTACATACATTTCAACAAAAACATTATACCCTGATTTCCCATTTTCAATGGGTTCAGGGTATAAAAAGAATAATAATGTAAAATAAAAATGAAAAATAATAACAACACTGTAAGTCTAAGAAAAAATTAATAGATTGTAATTTTAGTATCCCAATGTCTAGATATTATTTAAAATGAAATGAAATGAAATGAAAACAAGTAAGAAAGCTCTAGTCGAGACTGCTCGACTACGAGATACCCTGAACCCTCCGAGCAACAGCCATTTCAATCATTTTTAGTGTCTTTCAGCTTATACAAACACACACACACACGCAAACACATACATAGACACCCATAGGCACGCACGCATTAACAGGCATGGGCTGCAGTGTGGGCTTACTATGGGAACTAAATTGTTCAATACCTTTTTGTGTGGACGTACGTTCTTCATGAAACTTTCAGAATGTGGTTTTATCATTACTAAGCGGTTATTTGCCAAACCTCAAGTCTCTAGTATTTGAAATACGCCTTTTACAGAGATGAGGGTAAGGGGGTGGATATAGGGGTGGGGGGTGAATGATAACAAAAATCGAAATTCTATCACGTGCAGTCGAGTCTACATTTAAAATTTGGAGACTTTAGCTCTAAAGGTGTAGGAGATATAATTTTATAACTGGTTTTCGATAAGGTTTTTGATCGATAAAAAAAATAACGGGATGAGTTATGGATCTTTTGTGATAAACTCGATATGCGCGCGCTATATACGAGCATTTTAAAAAAAGTTGAAGTCTCTAGCTTCTATATCTTCAGAAATCGACGCGTTCATACATACGGACAGACGGACATGGCTCAATCGATTCAGTTTGTCGCCCTGATCAAGAATATATATACTTTGTGGGGTCTGCCACGCCTCCTTCTCCCTGTTACATACTTTTAACAAAACCATTATACCCTGATTTCCCATTTTCAATGGGTTCAGGGTATAATGAATAATATGAGTATTAGGAATGAAACCAAGAATAATTATACCCTGAACCCATTGAAAATGGGAAATCAGGGTATAATGGTTTTGTTAACTCATCTCCGTTGTCCAACTGGTTCAAGTACTTGTTGCGACGCCCGTAGTCACTGGTTCTGTACTAGAGGCTTACAATTAAACACAAATACAACTACCTAGTCTTGGTTTTGTACCAAGGTCTAATAGATACTCAACACATATGTATGTGTATCTGTATACATACATACATATGTATATGCTTATATGTTATGAGGGCTATTTAAGAAGAGACAAATTTAAACTTATAAAATTGTTCGATTAAGAAAAAGAAAAGTATTAAGTGCCCTTCACTAAAGCTCGCACCTTCCCAATAAAATATCTATTTTATAATAAAAACCAAATATGTATGAAAAAAAAAAAAAAACAAGTAAGAAAGCTCTAGTCGAGACTGCTCGATTACGTGATCCACTGAACCCTTCGAGCAATAGTTATTTCAATCATTTTTAGCGTCTCTCTGCTTATACAAACACACACATACACACGCAAACACACTATGTCTGTATACATACACACATAGGCGAGCACGCATAAACACGCATGGGCTGCAGTGTGGGCTTACTATGTGAACTTAATTGTTTAATAACTTTTAAAACCTTCAGATTGTATTTGTCAAAGCTGAAAACAAAACACAGTATCCCTTAGCGCAGCGAGTTTCGGTGGCCGTCCACTTCTCAAACGATTCTTTGTCTTTCTAATTTCTTGTGCCTACCACCGAACCACACTCGACGAGCTAAAAAGGCTGTCGTCCCGCTAAAACGGGATTTTTCCAGCCTACAAAACATAATCGACCATTACAGCAGTCGCAACACACAAAATAGCAAAACTATACGCATTCACATGCTGCACTCTAAATACTCTTCACAACTTTACCATGCATGCTGCGCTCGTGTCAGACCAAAACAATCACCATACTCTGTCACAGTACTCGCACTCTTTGTTCAAGGGAATCGAACACACACACGCACATGTATGAAGACATGCAAAGAGAGAAATAGGCAAGTAGGTAGCAAGCACAATTACAGTGCGCGCCAATATATTAATACTACTTGCGTTTCGACATATTTATATTATTAATATGCGTGTATGTACCGAAGCTCAAGTCTCTAGTATTTGAAATACGCCTCTTACCAGTGCTGTCATAATTTTTCGAGCAAATAGAGCCAGATTGGCAAAAAAATGAAGCTAAAAGAAGCAAAATTTAAGAAAAATTAAGCCAAAATAAAAGCTAGGCTTAAAAACATAATTTTCTTAGTTAAAGTAATTATACCCTGAACCCATTGAAAATGGGAAATCAGGGTATAATGGTTTTGTTAAAAGTATGTAACAGGGAGAAGGAGGCGTGGCAGACCCCACAAAGTATATATATTCTTGATCAGGGCGACGAACTGAGTCGATTTAGCCCTGTCCGTCTGTCTGTCCGTCCGTCCGTCCGTCCGTCCGTCCGTCCGTCCGTCCGTATGTATGAACGCGTCGATTTCAGAAGATATAGAAGCTAGAGACTTGAACTTTTTTTTAAAATGACCGTAAATACAGCGCGCATATCGAGTTTATCACCAAACATCGATAACTCGTCTAATTATTTTTTTTTATTGATAAAAAACCTTATCGAAAGACAGTTATAAAATTATATCTCCTACATCTTTAGAGCTAGAGTATCCAAATGTAGATTGATATGTACGTTATAGAATTTCGATTTTTGTTCAATTTTACTTCCCACCCCTATATCCACCCCCTCACCCATAAGTTTGTAAAAGGCGTATTTCAAATACTAGAAACTTGAGCTTTGGCACATACGCGCATATTAATGATGTAAACACAATCTAAAAGTTTCATGAAGAACGTACGTCCAGAAAAAAGTTATTAAACAATTAAGTTCCCATAGTGAGCCCACACTGCAGCCCATGCGTGCGCGCCTATGGGTGTCTATGTATGTGTGTTGCGTGTGTATGTGTGTGTGTTTGCTGTTGCTTGAAGGGTTCAGGGGATCTCGTAGTCGAGCAGTCTCGACTAGAGCTTTCTTACTTGTTTATTTTTTATTCATTTGTTTTAAATAGATATTCAATGACTTGACAATGATAATACAAGATTCTTTTAAACATAATAATAAAAATTATATGTCCCATATACGAGGTATTCCAGTCCCTCTGGGGACTGCAGGCATGGTTCACTGCTAGCTGCACTAAATGGCAGA
Source organism: Drosophila mulleri (assembly GCA_035047565.1). Classification (NCBI taxonomy): domain Eukaryota; kingdom Metazoa; phylum Arthropoda; class Insecta; order Diptera; family Drosophilidae; genus Drosophila; species Drosophila mulleri. Next base: position 117,374 of record JAWNPK010000007.1, read on the forward strand.
CACATTTAATTAAGAGGAGCGAAGACGCTACCTTCTTCATCTTTCTATATACACTTTGATTTGAGCCAATCATGACATTGGCATTGTCTGTGCCGATCCCTTCCAAATAGGCTAAATCCAAATTCCAGTTTCTAAGTTCATTTTAATGCCATCAACAATAGACAACGAATCTCCACTTTCTAATGAAATTAAACTGAGAAACGTTGATACCATCACTCCACTCTTAACAGAAACGTATTTAATAACGAATTCTATTTACCGAGCAGCTTAGTGCAACTTATATCAGTTGATTCATCCAGAATTAAACTAAATTTAGCGCTTCCAATGTGATCTCTAAGATCGTCTCGAAAATGAGGAGCAAACGCATTTTTTGTATTATATATGTACATTTAGTACGGTGCCGCTTTATGCGAGACGCAGTAATACTGTCGCAAAAATTTTTGTTAGCAGAGACTGCCCAGGTAATTTATTGGAGCAACTGAACAGTGTTTTGCCATAAAGAGGCAAAGTGCTACCTCTTGCTCCGTGGTTTTCGATGGATTTTGCCCAAAATCAATTTATTCTTCTTGTGTAAATCCACTTAGTGCACCTTTGTGTTTTTTTTTTTTGCTGAGGCGTGGCCACGCAAGTCACACAGCTTTGCAGTCAGACCGCACTTGCAGTAGCTGCAGTACACCCTGGTGGAATCTGTTAGGTCTTTCCGCAGCCAATCTTTAAACTCGTCAGCCTGTAGCCACACATCGCGAACACTTTGCTTATATACCTTCTACATTTTTCAACGCAGTAACATTAAAACACAACCATCTGTTACTTAAACCACGAAAAGATTTCGATAGATTGTATGATACAAATTATTTATCTATACTTGTATTCATGATTTTTAGTATTGAGAGAGATAAAATTAAATAAAGCTAAATCGACTCAGCTCGTCGCCCTGATCAAAAATATATATACTTTATGGGGTCTGCCACGCCTCCTTCTGCCGGTTACATACATTTCAACAAAACCATTATACCATGATTTCCCATTATCAATGAGTTCAGGGTATAAAAACAAAACATTGAAGGGTCTTTGAACCTCCGCTATTCTAACATAACTCGCGTCGCCATTAGCACCCACGCTATTGCCTTGCTTGACTATATGGTAGCTAATATATAATAACGTAATAACAGAGCATCATTTGACAAAACTACAGTAACAGCTAGAAAATCCATAAATCAATCGCTATTCTTCTGTACGCATAGAATAAACGATGAGTGTGTGCACATGTAATAAAAATCGCGCTGATCTGCTGCTAGCTTGAAACCGGTATCCAAAATATAAAAAATTTAAATTGTATAAAATTGATTTGAAGATCCTAGTTCTAAAGATGTACTAGATATAAACGGCAATAGCTATCGATGATTTTTATACTCATTCACGAAGTGAATTATTATACTCATTCACGAAGTGAATTAGTATATTGGTTTTGTGCAATGTCCGTCTTGCTGTCTACGGCCACTAGGGGCGTGGCAATCCGCATTTGTAGTATCAAATTGCGATATTTATATGCGTGAGCCATCATGTATGTACATGTATATACAAATAGGCTTTATAGGCATTGATAACACAGAAGTAAACATTTTTATAAAATTTGTGAAGAATCACATTTTTGCCCGACCCCGACCCCGAAAGCTATCCCCCTTTATTTCGTGTTTTGATTTCAATAAAATAAGTTTATCTTAAGCAAGTTATATACCCGTCTTATTCGTAGCATAGGGTAACAGCATGACAACAATATGAACAAGCACAGAAACAACAGAGAAACCTAACGGCGCTCAATGAGCGCTTAATCTGCATGGCAGCGAGTGACAAAACGATGCAATAACGGACGGTAACAATGACAAACGGACAGCAACAGTAAACGACGCCCAGAGATCAAAACGGCAATCGAGTACAGTCGGCACCACGCGCTCAAGAACACACACAAATCGCCAACAACAACAATAACAAGCAAGGGAGCAATATCGCGGCAACAAACAACCACTCATGGAAATCTAACGGCGCATCTCTTTGGCTGTCGCTGACGGGTTTGCGATGAAGAGAATAAGAGTGACGCAAGTATTGAAAATAATTAAGAGCGCAAACTGCACGCAATGCAAGCAGCGACGTCACGGCGGGCAGAAGTGAAAGCTCTTACGCTCTTAAACGTAAGGCAGCAGCGAAGAACAAAGAGCGCAAAGCAAGATCGAGAGCGAAAGCTCCGCTTAATCATAACGAAGGCCAATGCAACGCAATTGAATAGCTCTTCCTCAGCGCCTAGATGCAGCGCAGGCAGAGGTGAAAGCTCGGAGCAGAAGGGCTTAGCGCTAATTGCCGAAAATGTAATTAGATCAATTATCTTTGGACCCACGCAGCGAACCGACGACAGCGGACAAAAGGATAGAATCAGAGACTATGGAAAGTGACGCGGACAGAGCTCGCCGGTAAGCTGACGGGAATTATATTCCCACACGTGAACATTTTTACTTTTATTTTTTTTTATTTCTTGTTTTGTCATAAGAGTGCCTGATAGGGGGCGGTAGTGAATTTTAGGAACGAGAATTAAAGTTATGTGAAGTGAAGTGAAATAAAATTGAAAAATATAAAAGACATAAAACAGTGAATTCACTCGATTAGTGCGAAGAAATCGAGGCGCCGCGTTTGGGAGGCAGTAGCCGACAGTGATTGCATGAAGGACTCTGAGCGTTATACGCCAGAGCCTGAAATGCGAACCGTCGGCCTGCTGCCTTCCCGGACTCGGTGACTCGTGTCTCACCGTAGCCTGCCGGGACTGCCCAAGCTAATGATGAGCGTTATACGCCAGAACCGAATTGCGGCAGTCGCCGGTTTGGGTACGCGTCGGGAAGGGGTTTTCGCGTGTGTCGTCGTAAAGAAAATGGCCAACTTCGAGTTTCGGTGCAGTGGAATCGCGCCGAGGGCTCTGAGCGTTATACGCCAGAGTCTGACGTAAGAAACCGGCTGCACCCAGAGATGTCACCGCAATCTGGCGGGAGTTGTACGAACTGGCTCTGAGCGTTATACGCAAGGGCCGGATTACGACAATGGGCAGCCTGAGTTTCGGTGCAGCGGAATCGCGCCGAGGGCTCTGAGCGTTATACGCCAGAGTCTGACGTAAGAAACCGTCTGCACCCAATTATCTCACCGTAGCCATTAAGGAAAAGAAACGTATTAAGTGCCCTTCATTAAAGCTCGCATCTTCCCAATAAAATATCTATTTTATAATAAAAACGAAATATGTATGACAAAAAAAAAAAAACCTAACATTTAAGGGGATTTGAACCTCCGCTATTCTAACATAACTCGCGTCGCCTTTAGCACCCACGCTATTGCCTTGTAACGTAATATCAGAGCATCATCTGACAAAACTACAGTAACAGCTAGAAAATCCATAAATCAATCGCAATTCTTAGAATATGCAAAAAGGCGCGCTTTTGTCTGTACGCATAGAATAAACGATGGTTGTGTGCACATGTAATAGAAAATCGCGCTGATCTGCTGCTAGCTTGGAACCGGTATCCAAAATATACCTAAATCAAAATTGTATAAAATTGATTTGAAGATCCTAGTTCTAAAGATGTACTAGATATAAACGGCAATAGCTATCGATGATTTTATACTCATTTACGAAGTGAATTATTATACTCATTCACGAAGTGAATTATTATACTCATTCACGAAGTGAATTAGTATATTGGTTTTGTGCAATGTCCGTCTGTCCGTATGAACGCAGTTCATTTCGCCGCTATTGAAGCTAGAGACTTGAAATTTGGAACACATACTCGTGTATAACTCCGATTTATAAAGTGTTAAAATGTTCCCGCCCACTAGGTGCGTGGCAAATCGGAAAATGCATTTTCCGATATACCAGAAACCATATTAGTTGAAGAGCTAGAAAGCTGAAATTCGGTATGTAGGTCCGCGTCGATCACCTAAGTCCATTAAGCTATGGCGGATATATCTACGCCCATTGGGGGCGTAGCAAATCGGATAAAACTGTATCTCCGGAAGTCATAAAGCTAGAAAGTTGAAATTTTGCACATGAGCTAATGTTATGATTCTATAATGACTGATGAAAAAATGTTATGTTTATCGGACCTTACAATATAGTGATTTTTCAAATTTTGCTATATTTTAGGCACTATTGATGGTAGAGAGCTGAAGTTTGGTACATATACGCGGGGTGACAACCCAAGTCCAATGAGCTATGATGGATATATGTCCGCCCAAAGGGGGCGTGGCAAACCGTAAAAGCTGATATCTTCTACAGTTTAAGAGCTTCAAATTTGGATAGTTGAGTTACTGGTAACATCCTCTATCGATGTCCCAAAAATAATAGTTACGCCTCTTTGGGGGCGTGGCATTACGAAAAATACCCTGTAATTTTCACATTTTTGGAGCGTAAGCATTCACCTTTGGCATGTACGTTACCGTTGGCTCGTTCTAAGAACTGGCCAATAATGAGGCGTCTACGGCCACTAGGGGCGTGGCAATCCGCATTTGTAGTATCAAATTGCGATATTTATATGCGTGAGCCATCTATGTATGTACATGTATATACAAATAGGCTTAATAGGCATTGATAACACGGAAGTAAATATTTTTATAAAATTAAAAAAATATAAAAGAAGCTAAAATAACAAAAATTTGCAATTTACAAAAACGAGTTTCCCGCGGGGTTTGAACTTGCACCCAAGCCAAATAGCATGTTTGTCAAAATAACTAAAACGAATTAAACCGACGCCACACCGACAGCGCTACTGCTTGCTTTCAACAACAGTAAATAAAACGATATGACATTCTTGTTATGAAAAGCCATAGTAGCGGTTGAAAACTTCAAGAACAATGCAAAAACAAATCAGTCGCATTTGAAATTCTTAGAACACGCTAAAGTACGCATTTATGTGTACATACATACACACATACACACATAAAAGAAGAAAACATAAAGAAGGCTGTAATGCTTGATGCTATGCGTGCAGACTTATGTGTATCTGTATACATACATACATACATATATGCGTACATGGTTTGAGGGCTATTTAAGAAGTAACAAATTTAAACTTATAAAATTGTTCGATTAAGAAAAAGAAAAGTATTAAGTGCTCTTCATTAAACTCGCACCTTCCCAATAAAATATCTATTTTATAATAAAATCCAAATACGTATGAAAAACAAGTAAGAAAACTCTAGTCGAGAGTGCTCGACTACGAGATCCCCTGAACCCTTCAAGCAACAGCCATTTCAATCATTTTTAGCGTCTCTCTGCTTACACAAACACACACGTACACACGCAAACACACATACATAGACACCCATAGGCGCGCACGCATGGGCTGCAGTGTGGGCTAACTATGGGAACTTAATTGTTTAATAACTTTTTTTCTGGACGTACGTTCTCCATGAAACTTTCAGATTGTGGTTTTATCATTACTATGCGTATAATTGCCAAAGCTCAAGTCTCTAGTATTTGAAATACGCCTTTTACAAACTTATGGGTGAGGGGGTTGATATAAGGGTGGGGGTGAAATTGAACAAAAATCGAAATTCTATAACATACATATCAATCTACATTTAAAATTTGGATACTCTAGCTCTAAAGATGTAGGAGATATAATTTTATAACTGCATTTCGATAAGGTTTTTGATTGATAAAAAATAACGGGATGAGTTATCGATTTTTAGTGATAAACTCGATATCCGCGTGCTATATACGAGCATTTTAAAAAAAGTTGAAGTCTCTAGCTTCTATATCTTCGGAAATCGACGCGTTCAAACATACGGACAGACGGACAGACAGACGGACAGAATATATATACTTTATGGGGTCTGCCACGCCTCCTTCTGCCTGTTACATACATTTCAACAAAAACATTATACCCTGATTTCCCATTTTCAATGGGTTCAGGGTATAAAAAAAGCATAAAAACTAAGAAAGCTCTAGTCCAGACTGCTCGACTACGAGATCCCCTGAACCCTTAGAGCAATAGTTATTTCAATAATTTTTAGCGTCTCTCTGCTTATACAAACACACACATATGTACACAGGCAAACACACATGCATAGACACCGACACCGAGTTGCGTTTTCAGGGAGTACGGACAATAGCTTGATCTGTGTTTTTCCCTGTGAAAGTGGAAAGAACTGTAGACAACTTGGTTGCTGTGGGCGCGACGCATCCAGCGACGGCAAAAACTATCAAAGACTTACAACTTCGCGGCGGTCTCGCGGAGTACCCCAGCGGTAGAATTCGGTGGTGCAAGAGAGGGGGGCAATAGCGTCACTGTTTTGGCGTCAGGGCTTTCCTCTTTCCCTTTCTTTTCTAAGCGCGAAAAGATTTGTCACTTTAGGCGTGACACTTGTGCAAATAATAAAAGCAGGTGCATTCACTCTAACAGCTGTTAGTAGTGTTGGAAATTGCAGCGGACAATCAGCTGCTCACTAACTTGGTGAGTTGCTAAGTCTTAGTAAATACAGCAACCTAACTTTGGAGTGAGGTAGCAGGTACTAAAAGTAGTGCATACTTTCGGGCTCTAGCTTTAGTTAAGTTGAGTTTCAATTACTGCGGGTTGTAAACTCAGATTATATTAGTAGCCATTGCCCACTACAGGCTTCACGCATGGTAGTCGGAGCAGAAATGGATGCCATGATGGAAGACGAGATGCAAGCTTTCGCGCGCCGTTCCTCGTTGCAGCGATCGCCGCCGCAACAACAGAGGGCGCTGCCGCAGCCGACTTGTAATCAGTCACCAGTGGCTGAACGTCAGACACCCAAGTCTTTAAAGGAAACGTTAGCTCAAATAGGAGTTACACTAGAGGGTTTGTCTGCCCTATTTGGGGGGCAGCGGCATATAAATGCCTTAATGAGAGAGGAGCTGGCTAGACTGGTCAGTCTCCACAAGACGGCCGAAGCGTTCTGCAACCGATCGGTCAAAGACTGCGAGGTGCAGACCACGCCGGTCAAGAAATTAGCTGAGAAAGCTCAAACAGCGAGTGCTAGTGCTACAGCAGGTAGTAATACGCCCAAGCGGTCGAGGGAAGTTGTCACTGAGCAGAGGAAAACTCCCTCGAAAAAGCCGAGGCACAATATAAGCGCAACAAACCCAATAGAGCCAATGGCTCTACGGGCTGCAGTTGATAGAACCAACCAGGCAGGTCAACAGACGAGTTCGAACAGCTGGACGGTCGTCAAGGGACGCAAGCCGCTGCAAAAGCGTCCCAGAAGTGATGCCATCGCGGTTTCAGGTGTAGGTGGTTGCAGCTATGCGGACATGCTTCGTGTAGTCAAGAGTGACCCAAACCTAAAGCATCTGAGCGGCGACGTCCAAGGTATTAGGAAGACAGCTAAGGGGGACCTTTTGCTGCAATTGACTAGGAAGCCGGAGCATAGCGCTGAGGCTCTGCAAGAAGCTGTAGGCAATGCCTTGGGTGAACGAGCGGTAGTTAAAACACTTACCGAATCGGCTCAAATTGAGATTCGCGACCTAGATGAGTTAGCGAGCAAAGAGGAGATTTTGGAGGCAATTAGGGTGGAGTTGAAGGATAGCTCACTTCCCATTGAGTCTATTAAATCGCTTCGGCCAGCTTTTGGTGGACAGCAAAGAGCTACGGTTGCTCTTCCAATTGGGAAAGCTAAAACTCTGCTCGATCTGTCCAAAATTAGAATAGGATGGGTAGTATGCCGTATCCGAGCCGTGGAGCAGCCTAAACGCTGTTTCAAATGCCTCGATTACGGTCATATGGCAGCAATTTGGAGAGATTAGCTTACCAGGGAGTTAGAAGACAGCTGAAGAAGGCCATTCGGGCAAGCAAAAGAGAATGCTTCTTAGAGTTGTGCGACTCAGCCGAATATGACCCTTGGGGCAGGGCATATAAGATAGTAGTTAAAAGACTTTACGCAGGTAGACAGGTGCAGCCTACGGATCGTCTGGAGCTTAAATCGATTGTGGAAACGCTCTTTCCAGAAAGTTTAAGCTCCATTCACGCCCCTGAATCCGAGTCTGCTGATCAGGGCTCAACGAGCACTCAAATTGTTTTAGTTACAGATGAAGAAATCCTAGTATCTCTCCGAGGTCTTAGAACCAACACAGCTCCAGGGCCGGACGGGATCCCAAATCGTGCGCTAAAGCTAGACCTCGCCTTGCACCCAAGTACGTTCGCCGAATTATTCAATGAATGTCTAACTCAAGAGACGTTCCCGGCAAAATGGAAAGCCCAGAATCTGGTATTGCTACCCAAGGCTGGCAAACCACCAGATGAGCCATCTTCGTACAGACCGATCTTAGACACCATGGGAAAGGTATTTGAGAAATTGATCTGCTCTAGGCTGGAGACTGCGATTGCTAGCGCCGGAGCCCTGTCACCAAAACCAATTTGGATTCCGGAAGGCCCGGTCAACAACGGACGCGCTTAACAAAGTTGTTGGTCTGGCCACTTCCGCTATTCAAGGCACCAGATGGAGGCACGGGACGAAGGAATACTGCATCATCGCGACCCTGGATGTAAAGAATGCCTTCAACCCAGCTAGTTGGGATATGATACTGAATGCGCTGTCACAATATAATATCCCTAAATATCTAAAAGAGGTAATAAAGAGCTACTTCAGAGGAGGAACACTGGTATACAACACGAGTGAGGGTCCCCAAACTCATACAGTGTCAGCTGGAGTACCCCAAGGCTCAGTGCTGGGGCCTCTCCTATGGAACATTATGTACGACGGCGTACTACGCTTGGAACTACCAGCAGGTGCGCACACCATTGGCACACATAGGCGAGCACGCATAAACACTGCTGCTGTGGGCTTATTATGTGAACTTAATTGTTTAATAACTTTTGAAACTTTCAGATTGTATTTATATTATTAATATGCGTGTATGTACCGAAGCTCAAGTCTTTAGTATTTGAAATACGCTTTTTACAAACATATAGGTGAGGGGTTTAATATAGGGGTGAGGGGTGAAATTAAACTAAAATCGAAATTCTATAACGTACATATAAATCTACATTTAAAAGTTGGATACTCTGGCTCTAAAGATGTAGGATATATAATTTTATAACTGGTTTTCGATAAGGTTTTTTATCGATAAAAAATAACAGGATGAGTTATCGATTTTTTGTGATACACTCGATATCCGCGTGCTATATACGGGCATTTAAAAAAAAAGTTGAAGTCTCTAGCTGAACATGCATGAACATAAAAATATGATAAGTAGGGGAACATACGCACTATACACTCGACAGCTAACATAAAATAAATAACATATGTTTCAAGTGTGAACTGTCAAGTTAGGCATACAATATGACCCTGACCCTTAGCGATTAGAATACTTAAGAGACGAGCGCTGAGCATTACAAACTCAACGATAGCTAATAAGCCAACGCGGAGTCTTATAAACTCAGCGATAGAATAATAATATGTAATAGACCAATGCTGAGCCTTACACACTCAGCAATAGACGCATTAGATTTAATGGTTGAAATTATGCATGAGTCTGGGTATATAATCCCAGGCCCAGCAGAATAAAGAATCAATACGAAACTAAACACCATCATAGTCAGTGTATTCGTTTATGGTCCTTCGAGCCGGAGCCACAAGACTACTATATTTAGTAAAGTTGAAAGTTGTGTCAATTGTATATTAAATAAGAAAAGTGATTTCTTCTTTGGCTTACTAATCCACGCTGTGAGTCGAGGCACAGCAAGATCAACAAGGCGATCAAAACAAAAACACCTCCAACGGGTTAATCCAAAGAAAAGATCAACAATAAATATACAAACACCACAACAACCGCAACAAGATCTGTCGGACAAGACTTTTGAAATGCTAAAGCAGCAATCAGACTTGTATGACACCATTTTAAAGGCCATAGCTGACAAGGATGCGTTAGCAGTCGTGAATAAGTTGGCAGAAAAGTTCACTGTCAATCACTCGGCGTTAATGAAACTCGGTATCCCAAGCAATCATCCGTATTTTATCCAGAATATATACGATGGATTGATGGAAAAAATCAGGACCTACAAAGAGCCCCTGATGAAAGTCGAGACTACCGACCCCGATATGGACGCCGATAGACCATCTACTAGCAAGGATTGTACATGCAAATTGAGGCACCCAGGGAACAGCGAACTCAAAAGGAAGTACTGTTTTCAAAAAGTGGTTCGGCCTCAAAGGAATATCTAGTAGAACTTGTGGACAAAAAAGCTCTAAAAGTAAGGAAAGAAATGGCAGAAGTGACTGCTATCCTGGAGAGCAACAACAGCGAAGAAATTCTTGCCTATAAACGCAGGCTATCCTTCAGATGGAAAAAAGTCCAGTCAGCGTTCGCAGACTTAGAGGCAAGATATGGATATTTGGCCGGCGACGGCGATGAAATAGAAGAACTGGAATGCAACGTCGATGAACTGTTAGATAAACTTGACAGAAAATTACACGACTTGCATATTAGAAAGGAAGACGTTCCAGAGGTACCAAAATCGGATCTTCCGCAATTCAATGGAAACCCCAAAGATTGGTCAACGTTCTTCGATATGTTCTCCGACATGATTCATAAAAGGAAAGATATCAGCGACGCAAGGAAGCTGAACTACCTATAATCATGCCTCAAAGGAGAAGCCCAAATGGTAGTGAGCCATTTGTTAAGTGGATCGTAAGCTAGCTACAATTCGGCGTGGAAACTTATATGTAAGCGGTATGTAAGCGCAAGATATTCGCAAACGCCGTTAACCAGCTAGTGGACATGGAAATGCTGGAAAACAATGATGAAAGCAGGATCCGCCAATTCTTGGATACAGCAAATGAGAATATTCACATCGTTAAAGAAGTAGCCCAAATAGGTAACGATGCTGATGTACTAATCGCTCTGATTTTTTAAAGAATGTACTAGAGTTTATTGATCAATTATATAATTCAATAGACGCAGTACAAACAAGTAAGAACGTTGCAGTCGGGCGATACCGATTGCAGAATACTCATTCACAGCACAAACGTTGATCCCATTATAATTTAAAAAAAATCATCGATAGCTAGAACTAGGATAGAACTAGGATCTTCAAATCAATTTTATACAATTTTGATTTTTGTATATTTTGGCATTTTTGTATATTTAGCAGCAGATCAGCGCGATTTTCTAATACATGTGCACAAACTCATTGTTTATTCTATGCGTATAGACAAAAGCGCGCCTTTTTTGATATTCTAAGAATTGCGATTGATTTCTGGATTTTCTAGCTGTTACTGTAGTTTTGTCAGATGATGCTCTGTTATTACTTTATTATATTTTAGCTACTATATAGTCAAGCAAAGCAATAGAGTGGGTCATACAGGCGACGCGAGTTATGTTAGAGTAGCGGAGGTTCAAAGCCCTTCAATGCTTTGTTTTTTATACCCTGAACCCATTGAAAATGGGAAATCAGGGTATAATGGTTTTGTTAAAAGTATGTAACAGGGAGAAGGAGGCGTGGCAGACCCCACAAAGTATATATATTCTTGATCAGGGCGACAAACTGAATCGATTTAGCCATGTCCGTCTGTCCGTCTGTCCGTATGTATGAACGCGTCGATTTCAGAAGATATAGAAGCTAGAGACTTCAACTTTTTTTTAAAATGCTCGTATATAGCGCGCGCATATCGAGTTTATCACAAAAGATCGATAACTCATCCCGTTATTTTTTTATCGATCAAAAACCTTATCGAAAACCAGTTATAAAATTATATCTCCTACACCTTTAGAGCTAAAGTCTCCAAATTTTAAATCTAGACTCGACAGCACGTAATCGAATTTCGATTTTTGTTATAATTCACCCCCCCACCCCTATATCCACCCCCTTACCATCATCTCTGTAAAAGGCGTATTTCAAATACTAGAGACTTGAGCTTTGGCAAATATACGCATAGTAATGATAAAACCACATTCTGAAAGTTTCATGAAGAACGTACGTCCACAAAAAGTTATTGAACAATTGAGTTCCCATAGTAAGCCCACACTGCAGCCCATGCGTGCGCGCCTATGGGTGTCTATGTATGTTTCCCATTTTCAATGGGTTCAGGGTATAAATATATTTTCATTTGTTATATAAATCTTGTGAGGCGGTGATCTGCGCGCCGCCTCACAAGTTGTTTTACAGTGGTGGGAACAGGAAACTCACTGATGGCTTTTATCTTATCGGGGTTTGTTCTTATTTGACCGTCTCCAATTATGAATCCAAGATAGGGGATTTTTTTCATACAAAACTTTGATTTGCTTATCTTGTAATATTGCTCTGCGTAAGCAAAGTGCTATTTTTGCAACAAATGTGAATCGAAGTCGTCAGACAAAATAAGGAGATCATCTAGGTATACAAAGACTCGTGTTCGCAAATGAGCTGGAATAACTTGATCCAAATCTACATAGTGTTTGTGCGGCGTTGCATAAACCGAAGAGCATAATTTTGTACTGATATAATGGTCTATTCGGGACCTTGAAAGCCGTATATTGTCGAGATTTCTAGAGCAATTTGACAATATGCGTGTTTCATGTCTAGGCCGGTAATAAAACGAGCTCGTGGTAAGCGACTTAAAATGCCATCAATATGAGGCATAGGGTATACATATTAACGTCTCTCGAGTCTAAACAAGGTCGATATTTTTCTCCTTTTTATACCCTGAACCCATTGAAAATGGGAAATCAGGGTATAATGGTTTTGTGAAAAGTATGTAACAGGCAAAAGTAATCATTGCAGACCCCATAAAGTATATATATTCTTGATCAGGACGATGAGCTGAGTCGATTTAGCCCTGTCCGTCTGTCCGTCTGTCCGTCCGTCCGACCGTATGAGTGCGTCGATCTCAGAAGTTATAGGAGCTAGAAAGCTGAAATTTTGTATGCATTCTCGTGTATACCATACGCAGTACGAGTTTATCATATTTTTTCGATAACTCATCCGATATTTTTTTATCGAGGATAATCGATAAATTTATATTGTTTTTTCAGCCTAATTTCAACACTATTAGACCTAGAGAGTTCAGATTCACTGTGTATATACATTTGGTGAATACACACATTTTGTAATTTACAGATTTTGGATACCACGCCTCATTTGCCCCCAATTTGTAAAAAACGTATATCAAGTACTAGAGACTTGTGTTTTGGAATGTACACAGATTTACATATTATGATTACGTTCTGAAAGTTTTATTAAGATTGTACGTCTACAAACGAAATTATTCAACAAATAAATTCTCATAATATTGCCCACACTGCAGCGCAGCCCAAGTGCAGTCGCTGCTTACTGCGCAGTTAGCAGAGCGCGGGCCTATGCGTGGGGGTGGATGCATGTGTATGCATGTGTGCAGCATGGAGGGTTCAGGGTATCTCCTAGTCGAGCAGTCTCGACTAGAGCCTTCTTACTTGTTATACCCTGAACCCATTGAAAATGGGAAATCAGGGTATAATGGTTTTGTTAAAAGTATGTAACAGGAAGAAAGAGGCGTGGCAGACCCCACAAAGTATATATATTCTTGATCAGGTCGACGAACTGAGTCGATTTAGCCCTCTCCGTCTGTCCGTCCGTATGTATGAGCGCGTCGATTTCAGAAGATATAAGAGCTAGAGACTTGAACGTTTTTTTAAAATGACCGTATATACAGCGCGGATATCGAGTTTATCACTAAAAATCGATAACTCGTCCCGTTATTCTTCTATCGATCAAAAACCTTATCGAAATGCAGTTATAAAATTATATCTCCTACATCTTTAGAGCTAGAGTCTCCAAATTTTAAATGTAGATTGATATGTACGTTATAAAATTTCGATTTTTGTTGAATTTCACCCCCCACTCCTATATCCACCCCCTCACCCATATGTTTGTAAAAGGCGTATTTCAAATACTAGAGACTTGATTTCGGCATACACGCATATTAATGATATAAACACAATCTAAAAGTTTCATGAAGAACGTACGTCCACAAAAAAAGTTATTAAACAATTAAGTTCCCATAGTAAGCCGACACTGCAGCCCGATGTCTATACAGTTTTGCTGCCAGGGCTGTCTCTCAATCTATAACCGAATATTCATCACAATTTAGATTTATATTTTATCACTGTCGATACACTTGGTTTATCTATACCGTATATTTCGAACACCACGTTTTCTTTAAATCACTCAAGGTCAGCGACTACGTCTGCCTTCATCAATGAACTATTACTTTCTGACTCTGTCGATTAGTTGATGCTGTACTGAACTAAAGTGGAGCTAAGCGCTGCTGTACTTATCGGTTGCTTTTTGTCGCTTCTCCGCTTGCGGTACAATTGTACGATCTGCATGTCTCTTGCTAGCGCAACGACAGTAGGGTGACTCAAGACATACCAAATTATATTTTACTATCCGTTCCTATTATTCATACTTATGATTCTGCTTAAGTTATTTATTTAGCTTCGACCACTACAGCGCAGATAATGTAGCAAGACCTGCTCGAAGAAGCATTATCTGAAGACCATATAATTTTTGATTTAGGTACGAATCTGTAAATCTTTTAGGTGGAATACCCCTAAGTTCTTTCCGTTTTCCGTTTTAAGTACATAATAATTTGGACTGCCCTTTTGGTGTACTTTTGCTGAAATAAACACTGGTGCTAGCTTAGCGCTAAATCTTTTAATAGCATTACTCTGAGTAAAGTCCCGTGCATAAACTGTATCTCCTGCACACAGCTGAACGTTACGACTGCGTAAATTATATCTGTTGGCGTTAGCTTCATGACATATGTTGGGCCAAATTCACTTATCTTATTGTTTAACTTGAATTTAATACCTATATTTTTACATTTGGGTCCACCCTAATTACTCTCCTCTCTTGCGTTGTAAACTCTCATTACTTGCATTAATTCGCCGAGCTCTAAGCAAGTTGCGCTTGCTCATACGTTTGTACTTTAGTGTATATCAAGAACTCTACGAATAAACGTTGCACCTACGATGTGCTGAGTTTCATATACGGTTCATTTGTTTAGTTAGAACAGCACCCCCATACTCTGAACTCATGCTAGACAGAAAAACGCTTCTGATCTTACATTTTGGCGCCCAACGTGGGGCCTTGTTGTTCAAGTTTCGTATAACGCATTTGGAGTTATAATTTGGCTTATGTACAGACATATTCTGCATACATACATCTGTGCATAAGTGGGATACATATATGTATCAGCATACAAGCAATTAGTTGTGCATACACTCGCTTGACTTGCTATTCGCACCGGTCATTCGCTTTGGTTAACTTCGCTGTCGCTCTGCGACCCCCGCGTCGCATCACCGAGTCATCTTCTTCGTTTCGTCAATCTCTCGCAGCAACAGCAGCTTCTGCTTCGCAATCTTCGTCACTTCGCTGTCCCTACGATCCCCCCGCGATCACAGCAGCAAGTTATCAGTAGTGCGCTTGCTATCATATACGTCAAATTATAAATACATAAGTGCAGTTAATCACAAATGCACTTATATACATACGCACCAACTGTACTGAGAGTCGTCGCTGGAATTACTCTTCTTCTCGCTTGATATTGTATGCGCTCATTTGAGTGGAATTCGTCTCTTGCATTGTTCGTCGCTCTTATATTCTACACGCAGCATTAAGTGCTCAGTTGAGTGAAATTTGTCCCTTACATTTTTTCTTCGGGCTAATAAATATTTGCGTAATTTGGGTTTACCTCTGGCAGCGAATTTGATCATCGTTTATTCAAATAAACCCTAAAGTTGTTGTTGTTGAGGATATACACGAATCAACGTTCGCTGCGGTATCTGGGCCCACATTCTTATCGTCGGCCAAGCTGCCCAGACTTGCGTTACCTACATTTGATGGCAAATATTTTAGTGCACTATTCAATCAAATGGTGGATCAACAGAACAGCTTATCAAACATCGAGAAGTTTAATCAACTGATCAGCTGTTTAAAGGGACCAGCATTAGAAACGGTAAGGGCATTTCAGATCACACTTGAAAATTACCGAAAGGCACTTGATCGTTTGAATCAACGCTACGACAATCCAACATTAGTGTTCTTGGACAATATCTCGTCCTTATTTATGCTCAAGAGTGTATCAAAGTCAAACAGCCATGAAATTCGAAGTTTGATTGACAACTCTACAGCATTGTACAACTCGCTAAAATCATTAGGCAACGAGGCACAAATCGCACAGGCAATGTTAATAGCCATTGTTATGGATAAGATGGACATGGAAACTAAGCGCAAATGGAACGAGTCATTGGATTATTCCAAGTTGCCTACGTGGGATTTATGTGTACAGGTAGTTGAGAGGCATTGCCAATATTTGGAATCATGCGGTAAGTCCGAATCGAACCAGGCCCGTACTGCGACTGCTAGCAAATCACGAAGTCAGACAACCACGCGACATGGTGTGTCTTTTAATTGTTCAACTCACTCATGTCCTCTTTGTCTTAGCTCAGAGCATCGAGTGTAACGTTGCAGTCGACTTCAAGAGATGTCGGTTGCAGAGCGCTATGAAGCAGCAAAACGACATGGTCTGTGCCTAAACTGTCTTGGCAAAGGCCACCAGGCATCCAAGTGTCCCTCTACTCAAAGATGTCGATGTTGCTCGAGACTTCATCACAGCTTACTTCATCGAGAGGCAGCTGTGAATAGATCGACAGTTATGTTGCCCAGCGGCTCGAATTCAAATGATGTTGTGACACATACACACACCAATCGAACAGACCAAGTCATTCTAGCAACGGCCATCGTCGAGGTCATGGATGCATCTGTAAACTACAGGATCGGTAGTGCTCTATTGGATTCTTGCTCACAGGTGAACTTCATCTCAGAACATTTCGCACAAGCACTACGCTTGCCAAAGGTCAAACGGCATATGCGAATCTGTAGCGTTAGTGAGTCACACACATACATCAAGTTTGGCACTTCGACCACAATCAAGTCACGCTTGGAGGATTTCAAGATGCCCATTGATTTCTGCGTGACGTCACACATTGCGTATCAGCCGGATTCGGACATCGACACTTCATCATGGAACATACCGAAGAACACACATTTAGCTGATGAGAAGTTTCACAAAACTCGTCATATCGACTTACTTATTGGCACTGAAACATTTTTTGAAATTCTTGCGGTGGGACAAATCAAATTGGGTCCCAACCTTCCTATGCTTCAGAAAACGTTACTTGGATGGATTGTGTCTGGACGCTATAAAGGAGGACAGCGACAGGCGCATTGCTACTCGCTCTCACAGGAGGAGTCAATAAACAACAATTTGAAACGACTCTGGCATATCGAAGATTTGAGTAAACCAATCGACAAGTTCACACCTGAGCAACTACAGTGCGAACAAATGTTTACTCGCTCTGTACGCCAACAAGCAGATGGTAGAATTATTGTTCGGCTACCATTCAAGGATGACCCAAGACATTTAAGATCTTCAGATCTTCTTCTATTCAGACCGATCTATATACGCTTCTGCTACGCTTTCGAACGTACAAATATGCACTGACTGCAGATGTTGTGAAAATGTTCTGGCAAGTAATGGTGGACTATCGGGACCGCAAGTTCCAATACATTCTTTGGAGAGATTCGACAGACAAACCACTACGGACATATGCACTAAAAACAGTCACTATGGTACTGCCTCACACCATATTTCGCCATACGCAGTATGAAATATTTGGCTGATCTACATATGCAAACTCACAAATTGGGATCACAAGCTATAAATTCATCATTCTACGTGGATGACTTTCTTTGTGGGCATGACACAGCAGAAGGCCTGCAACAACTCAAGGCAGAGGTTATCGAAATACTTGGCAAGGTCAAATTTGAATTAACAAAGTGGCATTCGAACCATCCGGACTTTGTCGACGACAGCACTATCAAAGATTTGAATCTAGAAGATGGTTCAGTTACAAGCACATTGGGCCCAGCTTGGAATCAACGTCTGGACGTGTTGCTATTTGCCTTTCGACCCAATTGCTCCGTTGATGCAATCACCAAGAGGACAATCTTATCTGTGGCATCTTCACTTTTTGATCCATTGGGATTGGTAGCGCCAGTCATTGTGACAGCAAAGATCATCCTACAGGACTTGTGGATATTCAAATTACAATAGGATGAGTCTGTGCCGCAAAAACTTTACCTAGCTTGGAAATCGTTTGCCGCATCGCTTACTTCACTGGAGTCGCTGAAAATACCTCGATTCTGTATGCAGCGGATGCTGCATTTACGCACGCACAGTTGCAGCGGACGGCAGAGTTCAAGTTCACCTGATCACGTCAAAGTGCAGAGTAGCACCAACTCGTAAGTTATCGCTACTAAAACTGGAACTCGCTGCTTCTCACCTACTGGCCCAACTCTACGTGAAAATCAAGGGGATTGTCACACCGAAACAAACCTACCTGTGGAGCGACTCGTCGATAGTTCTTCATTGGATAAAGCAACATTCGGCGACACTATCAACCTTTGTTGGAAACCGCGTTTCTGACATACAAGAAGCTACACCGGACTGTCATTGGAGACACGTCCCAAGGGGGTGTACACCCATCGAATTGAACGAATCAATCTGGTTTATGGGTCCGACGTATCTGAAGCAGAGCTCAAACGTTTGGCCAAAGGACAAATATCATGAACCAGATCCAGAGGTTGTAACACTTGAGATGCGCAAGTCAGCGTTTAAGGTTACGACGGATATCAACTATCTACTCGACACACTCAGAAACATAAGTTCCCATCGTCGTTGTTTGCGAATTGTTGCTTGGATGCTGCGCTTTATACACAAAAAAGCACTTGTTGCACTAATTCGTCTTCAATTCTGGATCGTAAATGCTCGAGACCTGGCTCGCTCTATTTGTAGGAAGTGCGTGCACTGTGTGCGCTACAAGCCAAAGTTGCAACAGCAACTCATGGGAAATCTGCCTGTAGAGCGATTGACACCATCGAGACCTTTCGCTCACTGTGGAGTTGACTTTTGTGGACCAGTCAACGTCTATCTCCCCGTTCAGGGCTAGCCTCCTCGCAAAGCCTACATTGCCATATTTGTATGCTTCGCCACAAAGGCTGTGCATATCGAAGTAGTATCTGACCTTTCAACGGATGCTTTCTTAGCCGCGTTGAGGCGCATGATTGCACGACGAGGATCGCCTGTGGATTTATTTTGCGACAATGCCACGAATTTCACTGGAGCAAGCAATCCATTAAAGGAACTACGAACCTACCTCTTCAAGCAAGAAAATCAACAATCAATTATTAGTTTTTGCACAAATGAATTCATAAACTTTCGTTTCATCCCACCCAGAGCACCACACTTTGGCGGCCTCTGGGAAGCGGCAGTTAAAAGCGCCAAGGGACTCATGACGCGCAGCCCTATATATGCCCGCTGCACATTTGAGGAGTTGGCCACAATCACAGCGGAAGTAGAAGCCATCCTCAACTCACGTCCGCTCACCCCACTATCATCAGATCCCAGCGACTTGGGTGCTCTGACACCTGGTCACTTTCTAGTTGGAGACTCCCTGCGAGCGTTGCTTGAACAAAATATAGAGGATGAACAGTTGAAATCTTTGGATCGCTGGCGTTTGATAACTGGTATCAAACAATATTTTTGGCGACGCTGGTTGACAGACTTCAATGAGCTGAACGTGCGCTACAAGTGGACCAAACCATCACCCAGTATCTCTATCGGGGACATGGTTCTCATACCTTCTCAGAAGTGGATAATGGGTCGCATTACAGCTACAATTCCTAGACGAGATCAACGAGTACGAGTGGTAGATGTCCGCACTGCCAAGGGCATAATCCGGAGACCAGTTCACAAAATAGCAATCCTTCCTGTCTCTTGAAAGACTGTGTCATTCAATGGGGCCGGGATGTTGGGCCAAATTCACTTATCTTATTGTTTAACTTGAATTTTATACCTATATTTTTACATTTGGGTCCACCCTAATTACTCTCCTCTCTTGCGTTGTAAACTCTCATTACTTGCATTAATTCGCCTAGCTCTAAGCAAGTTGCGCTTGCTCATACGTTTGTACTTTAGTGTATATCACGAACTCTACGAATAAACGTTGCACCTACGATGTGCTGAATTTCATATACGGCTCATTTGTTTAGTTAGAACAGCACCACCATACTCTGAACTCATGCTAGACAGAAAAACGCTTCTGATCTTACAACATTTACTTATGTTTTGTTTTGCTTTTTGTCACAGCAACTGTAAACAGCCTAAAAGTAGGCAATCCGCTGATTGGCTTAGCGTACTTGGGACAATCACGAATGTTTTTTTTTTTTTTTTTTTTTTAAATTCATTTATTGCATCTTTTGTCTTAGACTATTTAGCGCATTATTAATTTAAACCTTAACTTAGATTATGGGCTAGATGCAGTATTTACATAATTTACAAATTTTTACAATAATACAATTAATAATACAATTTTTAACAACATTTAAGTAGATCTGTGATCTAAGGGATGAAACCTTTTAAGCCTTCGCCTAGTGTTGTTGACTGCCAGGTCAGTAGCCAGAGGATTTGGATGTGCCAAAAGCCTATCCGCATATCTCGAGGAGTGACGTCCTATCATTTCAGCGATTGTTGGCATTCTAAGGTCGCTGTGCAGCACAGAGTTGCGGACGTACCAGCTGGCACCTGTGAGTCGCCGTAGTGCCTTGTTTTGCAGGGTTTGCACTTTTTTTTATGTGTGTCCTCGCTGCGGAACCCCAAATGGGTATAGCGTATGTGAGAGTTGGAGCAACGATGGCATTATAAATTTTTATTTTGCTCCATAGCGACAGCTTGCTGGAGGGTCTCAGCATCCAATCCAGTGTTTTGATTTTCATCCTGGCTGTGTTAACTGCCTTCGTAATGTGCGCACTATAGGTCAGTTTTTTATCTAGTGTTACACCGAGATATTTAACTTTACTGACCTTCGGTATTTGCACTCCCAGAGTTACACCAGGGCACTCTCCTCTTCGCATTGTAAAGCTTACGTGGGCTGAAATCACGAATGTGGCAATCACGATTCTGCCTTAATAACAGGAGCAATTGTCACTTTCCCCCGGCCTCGGTAAGAACTGTTCCCAAGCGATGACTTGCCGCTTCATGGGATCGGCCATATTTCCTCTTACTTTCGCATTTCAACCACCGACCACAAAGGTTGCATAGAAATTTCACTGTGAAAAGTTGATTTGAGAATTGTGAAAAATTGAAATTGAAAGTATAATTTTTTTTAGTGAAAGTGCCAGATCAAGAAGTGGTAAGCCAAAGCCTTTAAGACCATAAAACAAAAAGAAGAATAAAAAAAAAAGAAAGAAGCAACAATTATTTATGACTATTTATGCACAAACCTCTTTGCAGGTTTGGCACCCAGCCTAAAATTTAATTTTTTTGCCAGCGTGCAATTAAGTCCGCAGCCGCGCAACTAAACATACGCATCGCGCTGTCTGGATATCTACAGCTGCATGCAATTACATATGCACTTTGCGTTGTCTGTCTAGCTGAAAAAAAAACATCTTCTTTTCTTCGCATCTGCCACGCCTCTTCACGGACTTACTGCTGCACACAATGCACCACCATTTGACCTAAAAAGGGCACAGCTATCTTACCAGCTTTTGCTAGCTTTAAATAAATAATAATTGTATAATAAAACAAGTAAGAACGTTGCAGTCGGACGATACCGATTGCAGAATACTCATTCACAGCCCAAAAGTTGATACCATTATAATTTTAAAACAAGTAAGAAAGCTCTAGTCGAGACTGCTCGACTACGAGATACCCTGAACCCTCCGAGCAACAGCCATTTCAATAATTTTTAGTGTCATTCAGCTTAAACAAACACACACACACACGCAAACATATACATAGACACCCATAGGCACGCACGCATTAACAGGCATGGGCTGCAGTGTGGGCTTACTATGGGAACTTAATTGTTCAATAACTTTTTTTGTGGACGTACGTTCTTCATGAAACTTTCAGAATGTGGTTTTATCATTACTATGCATTTATTTGCCAAAGCTCAAGTCTCTAGTATTTGAAATACGCCTTTTACAGAGATGAGGGTAAGGGGGTGGATATAGGGGTGGGGGGTGAATTATAACAAAAATCGAAATTCTATCACGTGCAGTCGAGTCTATATTTAAAATTTGGAGACTTTAGCTCTAAAGGTGTAGGAGATATAATTTTATAACTGGTTTTCGATAAGGTTTTTGATCGATAAAAAAATAACGGGATGAGTTATCAATTTTTAGTGATAAACTCGATATCCGCGTGCTATATACGAGCATTTTAAAAAAAAAGTTGAAGTCTCTAGCTTCTATATCTTCAGAAATCGACGCGTTCATACATACGGACAGACGGACAGACGGACAGACGGACATGGCTAAATCGATTCAGTTTGTCGCCCTGATCAAGAATATATATACTTTGTGGGGTCTGCCACGCCTCCTTCTCCCTGTTACATACTTTTAACAAAACCATTATACCCTGATTTCCCATTTTCAATGGGTTCAGGGTATAAAAATCATCGATAGCTATTGCCGTTTATATCTAGTACATCTTTAGAGCTAGGATCTTCAAATCAATTTTATACAATTTTGATTTTTGTATATTTTGGATACCGGTTCCAAGCTAGTAGCAGATCAGCGCGATTTTCTAATACATGTGCACAAACTCATTGTTTATTCTATGCGTATAGACAAAAGCGCGCCTTTTTTGATTTCTAAGAATTGCGATTGATTTCTGGATTTTCTAGCTGTTACTGTAGTTTTGTCAGATGATGCTCTGCTATTAGGTTATTATATTTTAGCTACCATATAGTCAAGCAATGCAATAGCGTGGGTGATAAAGGCGACGCGAGTTATGTTAGAGTAGCGGAGGTTCAAAGCCCCTTCAATGTTTTGTTTTTTTTTTCATACATATTTCGTTTTTATTATAAAATAGATATTTTATTGGGAAGGTGCGAGCTTTAATAAAGGGTACTTAATACTTTTCATTTTATTAATCGAACAATTTTATAAGTTTAAATTTGTCTCTTCTTAAATAGCCGTCATAGCATATACGCATATATGTATGTATATAATGTATATACATACAGGTACATATAAGTCTGCACGCCAGCGATGCAAAGCCAAAATTTGAGAATTACGTAGCCAGGCTCCAAAATCTACGTATTTTTACGTACTTTTTTAAAGGCTTAAAAACAATAAAAAGAAATTAATAAGCCATTCAATTTTTAAATTAACTGTATTGTACTTCATTGTTATTAATTTCATTTGTCGTTTTAGAAAGCAAATTGCATTATTTAAATTATACATATTCATTTATGTACACTACGAACGTATAAAAAGAGCACAAAAAGCACTTGGACACACGACACAAACTTGACAATTATAAAACCCAACACTATACATACTTCTCAATTTTTTTTTTTTTTTTGTTAACAGAAGCTTCATGCTTCTCTACGTCTCTGTTGCCAGAAGAGCATTTGAGATCTGCTTTGCAAGATTTGCAATTAAAAAAAAGATTACCCTTACTGCTTCCTGTCACTTGTTAACAATTCCATTTTGTTACATGCACATTAATTTCTTTCCCTCCAATTCTAAAGTAAGTGATGCCACTTTTTGCATGTGTGTGTATGTACAAATAAATGCGTACTCTAGCGTGTTCTAAGAATCTCAAATGCGACTGATTTGTTTTTGCATTGTTCTTGAAGTTTTAAACCGCTACTCTGGCTTTTCATAACAAGAATATCATTTCGTTTTATTTACTGTTGTTCAAAGCAGGCGGTAGCGCTGTCGGCAGAGGCGCCGGTTAAATTCGTTTTAGTTATTTTGACAAACATGCTATTTGGCTTGGGTGCGAGTTCAAATCCCGCGGGAAACTATTTTTTGTAAATTGCAAATTTTTGTTAGCCTATTAAGCCTATTTGTATATACATGTACATACATAGATGGCTCACGCATATAAATATCGCAATTTGATACTACAAATGCGGATTGCCACGCCCCTAGTGGCTGTAGACGCTTCATTTTTGGTCTGTTCTTAGAACGAGCTAACGGTAAAGTATATGTCAAATTTGAATGCTTACGGTCCAAAAATGTGAAAATTACATGGTATTTTTCGATATGCCACGCCCCCAAAGAGGCGTAACGATAATTTTTGGGACATCGATAGAGGATGTTACCAGCAACTCAACTATCCAAATTTGAAGCATCTAGCTCTTAAACTGTAGGAGATATAAGCTTTTGAGGTTTGCCACGCCCCCTTTGGGCGGACATATATCCATCATGGCTCGTTGGACTTGGGTTGTCACCCCGCGTATATATACCAAATTTCAGGTCTCTAGCATCAATAGTGCCTAAAATATAGCAAAATTTGAAAAATCACTATATCTTCAGATCCGATTTGCCATGCCCCTAGTGGGCGTAAACATAAAATTTGTTCATGAGTCATTATAGAATCATAACATACGCTCACGTGCAAAATTTCAACTTTCTAGCTTTATGACTTTCGTAGATACAGTTTTATCCGATTTGCCACGCCCCCAATGGGCGTAGATATATCCGCCATAGCTTGATAACTTGGGTGGTCGACGCGGACCTACATACCCAATTTCAGCTTTCTAGCTCTTCAACTAACATGGTTTCTGGTATATCGGAAAATGTATTTTCCGATTTGCCACGCCCCTAGTTGGCGGCAAAATGAACTGCGTTCGGACAGACGGACGGACGGACAGACGGACGAACAGCAAGACGGACATTGCACAAAACCAATATACTAATTCACTTCGTGAATGAATAGAAGAAAGTTTACAGGATCATTTTCTAACAAAGGAAGTGTTAATGCCAGATCCCATTAGCAGGATTGCTCCTCCCCCACATAGCCCGATATGCTATTAACAGATTGCTGTTAATAGCATAACCACTTGCTCTCTTCCTTTAACTTTAACTTTACTTCCTTACTTTACCGCATGTGAATGTACAACATCGCCATCTTGCGCGACCAATTTGAAATTGAATAAAATAATTTTAACAAGTAAGAAAGCTCTAGTCGAAACTGCTCGACTACGAGATCCCCTGAATCCTTCAAGCAACAGCCATTTCAATAATTTAACGCAAACACACATATGTACATAGACACACATAGGTGCGCACGCATGGGATCATTGGGCTGCAGTGTGGGAACTTAATTATTTAATATCTTTTTTTCTGGACGTGCGTTCTTTATGAAACTTGTAGATTGTGTTTATATCATTAATATGCGTGTGTGTGCCGAAATACGCCTTTTACAAACTTATGGGTGAGGGGGTGGATATAAGGGCGGAGGGTGAAATTAAACAAAAATCGAAATTCTATAACGTACTTATGAGTCTACATTTAAAATTTTGAGATTCTAGCTCTAAAGATGTAGGGGATATAATTTTATAACAGCAATTCGATAAGGTTTTTTATCGATAAAAAACTAACGAGATGAGTTATCGATTTTTTGTGATAAATTATAAAAAAAAATAAAAAAATAAAATAAATAAATAAATAAATAAATAAATAAATACAAAGTAATAATAATTAATAACAAACAAGTAAATAAACAAATAATAAATAATTAAATGAAATAAGGGTAGAGTGCATGACAATAGGATCGGTGAGAAGTGAAACGAAGAGGAACAAAACCCAG
This sequence comes from Drosophila mulleri, assembly GCA_035047565.1. NCBI lineage: Eukaryota > Metazoa > Arthropoda > Insecta > Diptera > Drosophilidae > Drosophila > Drosophila mulleri. Next base: position 143,057 of record JAWNPK010000007.1, read on the forward strand.
TGGGGCCAAATAAAAGTTGTGAAATGAAAGGAAGAAAAGTCAGTTGAACTAGAGGTGAAGAAAAGCCGGGTAAAATTAACGCGGTAAAGGTAAAATAAGATGAAGCAGATACGAAATTGAAGATGAATGAAAGTAGCAAGGGGGAAAATAAATAAAGGTAACGAAGAGAGATGCAAATGAAGGTAAGGGAGATACGTTAAAGTAAGTTAAACCAAAGGGAGATGAAATAAAGCGGAATACAGGAAAGCGAAATAAAACAAGATAGATTAAGAAGGATAAAGAAAGCGAAATAAAACAAGATAGATTAAGAAGGATAAAGAAATGAAATAAAATAAAGTAAACCAAGAAGAACAAAAAAAAAAAAAAGAGAAATAAAGCAAATTGAGAAGAATAAAGGAAACAAAATAAAAGAAAGTATATTAAGAAGAATAAGACAAAAGAGAACAAAATAGATTAAGACGAATAAAGAAAAGTAAAGCAAAACTAGAATAAGTGTATAAAGGCAAAGAAGAGAATAAAGAAGTAGAATAAGATAGATTAAGACGATAAAAGCAAACAAAATTGTATAAGATAAGAAAATTTGGGAAAAAAAAATAAATATATAATAATAACAAGAGAGTAAAAAAAAAAAATAAATAAATAAATAGATAAATAAGAAAAAAATAAAAAAAAGAGAAAAGAAAAGTTAAACGACTAGAGATCATTAGTATAAGTAACCAAGGACGCAGAGCATCCAGGCATCAAGGATGGAAGGAGTGGCATCCCACAGTTCGGTACTAAGCGTCGGCTGGGTTTACCAGCGCTGCAAAGAAGAATTGATAGCGGTAGCACGGGATCTCGGCCTTGACGACGAAGGTCGCGTGGAGGATTTAAGAAAGAGATTGTCGTCCTACATCCAGGGCGGCAACTATTCGGTGGAAATCAAAGGACGACTGGCCGAATGGAAGACACGGTTCTCTTCGGGAGGCGCGACGTCGAGCATGGGCAGCCGCGCGTATCAGAAATCGGAGCCCGACTTGCGGAAGATCCAGGGGAGTAGTGCTATTTCGACGGCGCCGCTGAGGCTTAGCGTGCCAACGGCGAGCAGCGTAGCTTTCTTACCTCCCCAATACCTCGAGCGTTTGGAGGACCAGATCCGAGCGCGCCGGCAGCGGGAGGGCGAACCCTTCAAGGACTACTTGATCGAGCTGCGTCTATTGATGCGTCAGGCTAGATACAGCCCGGCCCAAGAATTGAATAGGGCCTACGAAAACGCATCCCCGGAACACAGGTTGTACGTACGGAGGCACGATGGCCGCAGAGTTCGAGAACGTGAGGAGTCAACAAAGAGAACAAGGAAGGAAGGCTACGGTAGAGACCACCTGGCCCAAGCAAGTGGAGGTGCGGCAGAATAATCCCTTCCGCACGAGGACATCTGATCCCCGGCCTGGAGGACAAGCCGAGGGGCAGAAAGAGACGCAGGCGGCGACACAATCGTCGGAGGCAACTAGCCGGATGATGGCTCAGGACGCTGGATCCAGGCCGAGTCGAGTTTGTTATCGATGCGCACAACCCGGATACTTCGCACGAGAGTGCCGTAACGCACCGGTTTTGTTTTGCCGACACTGCGGACAGCGAGGCCGGACTGCGAGGGAGTGTTGCGAACAAGACGGCGCGGGAAACGGCCAGGGGCGCCCTCCAAGAGAGCGGAGCGGCGCCAACTAAATACAGAAGATGAAGAGAGGAACCCGCTCCGAGTAAAGGAGTGGAAGATCGTCGCGTCGGTGACGGTCGGGGGCCAAAGGATGACCGCCACGATCGACACCGGAGCCACGCGCAGTTTTGTGAGCGAGGATTGCGTGCGCCGACGGACGATACGAGGCGAGCGTTGCCAGGTAGAGTCGCAAATCAGGCTGGCCGATGGATCAGCGCTGGACGTGACAGAGATGGTGAGGACAGATGTGAGTCTGGCCGGATAGACGGCTGAAGCAAACTTGCAAACAGCGAGTGGAGAAAGGCAGCAGCAGTCTTAGAAAGCAAGGCCAGCTCGTTGACGGAGTGAAGGGGTCGGGCTCGGAGGTGTTGCACGAGGCCGCGACGCCAAAAGAGGACCCAAAGTCGGCAATCGCGGTGTCGACAATCGGAGTCCAGCTAGCGTCGAGCCAAAACACGCCGCCCGACGAGAAGGGAGGTGAGAGGAAATGGAGGAAGGAAAACGGAGACAAGAAAAAAAGAGCGGAAAAGGGAACGCCGGAGGAGAGACTTAGAGAGAATCTTCCAGCGACAAGGAGAGATAAAAAGAAAAGAGGCGAGATAATGGAGGACAAAAGGGGAGCTGGGCCTCCCGCGAGAGCTGTGAAGCAAAGCGAGGACTTGAGGGGCGGACCCGAGGAGCGGCCGCTGGAATTTAAATCAGTCGAAATGGAAAAGGAAGGAGAAGAACATCAGAAAGCGAATACGGAGGACGTGAACGATCCGCGCCCAGTAGCAAGGAGTGGCCGGATGATTTGGAGGAAGAACTGCAAGAGTTCCTAGAAGCAGAACTAGCATTGTTTGAGGGCCTCGGAGGCGTGACGCACATCGCTGAGCATAGCATCCGGATGAAGGACGACAAGCCTTTGAAGCAAAGGTACTACCCTAAGAATCCGGCTATGCAGAAAGTGATCGATGAACAGGTGGACGAGCTGCTTCAAGCTGGGGCGATCGAACAGTCGAAGAGCCCACACAGCGCACCCATAGTCTTTATTTTTCTTTATTTTCTTTAAGGATAATTGACAAACATAGAGTCAACTAAAAATTAAAAATTAAAAAAGCCTAACAAAGTACAGAGAATATCACTAGTAGCACCGACCCGATGGGGGTGTTTTATTTGCCAGTCCGGCCAGCTGTGCCCACTTTTCACAGCCAAATATGGTCAGTGCTACTAGTGAAGCTATGAAAAAAAGGGTGTTAGTAAGAAAACTTAAACAACATATTAAAGGTATATATATTAACTATATGAAATTAAAAATAAAAAGAATAAAAAAAAAAAACAAATAAATAAACACTAATAATAATAATAAATAAAAAACAAAAAAAGAAAAAAAATTATAATAATTACAAAAAAAAGAATAAAAAAAGAGAAAAGAGAAAAAAAAAAATTAAGAAAGATTTAGTACAGAAAAAGGAAAATGAAGATATTAAAAGAAGTTGCGAAAGATAAAATACAGAAAATGAGAAATTAAAAAAGAAAAGTGTAAAGGAATAGTCGAAAAAGAGTATAGAATAGAATTGAGAATTCACAACACAACATTGGCAACGAAAAATGTATACCAATGCTTATTCCTGGGCATTGTGCGTGAATTCCCTAAGATAAGCCGATAGAGTAGATTTAAGTTTAGGAAGAGAGAGTTCTAAGGGAAAACCGTGATAGTATTTGTTAAAATTCGCACAAAGGACATAAAACGCGCTGTGCAAAGAATAATCCTAGTGCAGATGGTAAGTGGAGAGGCCGATAGTGTCTAGTTGTTCGGGACGGAACCGAAAAACTTAGACGACCCAACAGAGAGGCTGAATAATGTCACCACTAATCAATTTATGCAAAAAAACAATTCCTAGAATTGTCCTGCGATTGGTTAGTGATGGAAGGTAATCAGCTGGAGCCTACTATGATAAGACGGTAATCGTACATTACTGTCCCATAAGGTCTCCTAAGGCAAAGGGAAGAAACTGTTTTTGGACCGATTCAATACGATCCTGATACAGTTTATGCTGAGGAGACCATACAACAGAGCAGTATCTAAGATAGGACGCACAAGCGAAGTAAATAATCGCTTGGTGGTAAAAGGGTCTTTAAATACCTTAGACCACCGTTTAAAAAAGCCAAGCACACTTTTGGCTTCATTAACGATGGTAGAAATATGGAGATTGAAGTTAAGTTTACAGTCAAAGAGCACACCAAGATCTTTGACTGTATAGATGCGTCTTAGGGAAATGTTGCTAATTTTATAATCAGCAATTAGGGGAACGGTCATTGTCATACACTTTGAACAATTTAAGTCCAGCTGGTTTGCCACACACCAAAGTTGAAATGCATTTAGGTCATCTTGAAGGTGATGATGACCATTTGCATTGGAGTAGGGAAGGCAAAGTTTGACATCATCAGCATACATAAATATGGTAGAATGTGAGATACAGCTAGGAAGGTCATTTATGAAAAGGGAAAAGAGCAATGGACCCAAATGGCTACCCTGAGGTACACCAGACGATACAAAGATCTCTTTAGACATAGCTGTTCTCAGCAAGACTCTTTGGGTTCTACCCATTAAGTAGGAAGAAATCCAAGACACAAGTCTAGGTGAAAATTCTAAGCGTTCAAGCTTAAGAATATGTATGTGATGAGGTACAGAGTCAAATGCTTTACTGAAGTCAGTATAAATAACATCAGTTTGCATTTTTTTAGCAAAGCTGTCATTAATGAGCGAAGTAAACTCAAGTAAATTAGAGGATGTTGATCGATTTTGAACAAAACCATGTTGAGATGGTTGAATAATCGATTTGCAAAAATGCGCAAGCCCGACGTTATTATTTTCTCAAATAACTTCGGAATAGCAGATAATTTGGCAATGCCTCTTAATTGGAAATATCAGATCTTCCACCTTTTTTATATAAGGGAATGATAAAAGAATCTTTCAAAGACGGAACACAGAAGTATCCAAGGACAAGTTAAACAATTTTAGTAGATGTGACTGAAGAGAAACACTGCATTCTTTAATCACACAACTAGGAATATTATCTGCACCAGGAGAGAAAGATGATTTCAATGTCCTAATGGCTGCAGCCAGAGAGGCTGCAGTAACTTTAGGAGATTTATAGACCCAAATTCAGGAAGTGAATATGGATATGAGTTGCTGTAGAGATCAGCAGAAGAATAAGTGGATTGAAAAAAATCAGAAATAGATTAGAGGATTCCTGGTATTGCAAGTTTTTACACCACCAAGGACAAATGAGGATGGCAAACCAGAAGATTACGCTTCGAATTAACAAATGAGTAAAATTGTTTAGATCTGAGAAACTGACGTTTGCAACGTATAAGATAATTATAATAGATTTAAAAGTTGAATTGACTGGAATGGATTTTGACCAGTCAACACTTGAACCAGATTTTTTATAATTTCTGAAACATTTGGTTTTAATGTTTCTTAAGTTCGAAAGTGTTTTGGTAAACCAAGGTGGCTTATTTGAAACTGGCGAAATACGGCAGAGAGGGAACAAACATCCAGAATAGAGTTTAAGGTAGAATAAAAGAACGATGCTGCAAATTAATATCAACGACTATATAAAATAGACCAGTCTGTTGAATTAATTAATTCATTAAGCAGAACAAAATTCATTTACGATAACAGCGACTAAGCTTAGAAGGCATTGGAGTATTAGTGGGAGGATTATCAACACTGAATAAAACCTCTAAAGTGGGATGATGTGTATCCTCTGGTAAGCAGAAAGGAGTTGATCTCGCGACATTTATGAGCGAATCATGATTAACAAACACAAGATCTAGAGTGCGATTTAGATGGTTTGAAATAGAGTTAATCTGAAACATAGACAAGTTATACAATTCATCAAAGAGATAGTGATCGATAGTCGGAATAAAGTAATTTGCATTAAAAATTGATGACCAAGAAGTGTTGGGAATATTAAAATCACCCAAAATCAGAAACAAGTCTTTATCATTTACTATCATAAATTTTTTAATACAAGTTATATGTTGAACATAAACTTGTATATCAGACGATGGAGGAATGTAAGAGCAAGTGATAAATAAGGAGCACGATGGGAGAGTTAATTTAACCCCTATAATCTCTGCATCATGAAGGGACGAAAAGCTAAACCTTCGGAGAGAATACAGGATTTAACAGAATTAACACCCCACCCCCTCTACGCATAGCACGGTCAAGTCTATAAATAGTGAAATTACTTGAAAGGATTGTATTATGAACATTTTTACACAACCATGTTTCAGTGAAAGAATAATATATATTGAACACTAAAACTATTAAGAATAAATTTTTAAGTTTAGTTTAGTTTAAGGCCGCGTACATTTTGATAAACCAGGGACATATGAGAAGAGGAATGTAAACTATTTAGTTTTTTGGTATAATGTTTGATGTTGATTGCACCGAAGGTGGATTCAAGGAAACAGGAGTTGATTTGTGCGATTCTTAGGTTTGAATTCACACGACTACGTGAGGTGGCCAGAATTTAGGGTCACATATGGTTTTAAAATTTCCATCGGACTTAATCTTAATGAAGCAATTTCTCGCGGAGTTGCGAAATAAACTTCGATATAAAAACATTGGCTGATATCTAGAAATAAAAGCAGATATGCTCAGTAGTATCAGATGAAAGCCTAGATAAAAATATTTTCCGAGGAGAGACAACGGATAAGGTGATGCCGGAGCGGTCGACTTATTTCACTTTTGTTGAGAACAATAGAAGTAGTTAAATTGGAACAGGGGCTTGGATTTCAATAGAAACATCAACAGGAGAAACAGATTGGGACCAGGTGAAGGAGGATCAAGTGATTAGGAGCCGATGACAAAATACAGGCACAAGGTGAGGGAGGAGCAAGCGATTAGGTGGCGGTACTATTATAGAAGGAGTTACCGACAACAAAGGAGTATCAATTGAGAGAGAGGATTTTCAAAGCCGTACTGATTTTATTTCTTCAGCAGCAGCCATGTCACTGGTAACTGCATGGAAATCTTCTTCAGTTTAAAAAGTGCCCTCACAACATAATTTAGAAAAGTTGATCTGTTTTTCCAAGCAAGTCGGACAAGACCAGCGTACGCCTCCACTCCAGCTTTAGTAGTGGACATAATCTTGTCATAATCACGCCCATAAGACCTGCACACTTAGTATGCATCATATTATCGCACAACCCGCAATTTATAAATTGCGGTTGAGCAGAATCAACTGCCTGCTTGTAACTGCAAGATTTTTTACAGCAACTCGTCGCGACGCTGCACACAAAACTTCACAAAATAAAAAAGCAAATTATTAAAAACACAGCAAACAACGAATAAACCTTGCACAGGATTTGTTTTGCAATATTCAACCGAAACCGCAATTTGCGAAATTTAACAACCAACTAACAAGAAAACAATAACAGAGCACAAAAAAAAAAAAAACACGCCTGTTAATTCTCGCTGAGAGGACTCTCTCCAATGGCGGGTGATGCCATTCGGTTTGCATTCGGCGGGGGCGACATTCCAGAGGGCATTGGATACGGTCATCGGGCCCGACATGGAGCCTCAGGCGTTTGCGTATCTGGACGACATAGTGGTCATCGGAGCGACAAGGACAACACGTGGCCAGCCTGAAGGAAGTTTTCCGGCGGTTGCGAGAGGCCAATCTAAGACTCAACAGAAAGAAATGTAGCTTCTTTCGAGAGAAGTTGGCGTACCTTGGCCATGTGATAAGCGGAGAGGGGATTTGCACTGATCCCGCGAAGGTCGAGGCGATCCAGAGTCTCCCATCACCTTCGAATCTCAAGGAGTTGCGGCAGTGCCTAGGAATGGTGTCGTGGTATCGACGCTTTGTGCCAAACTTCGCGTCACTGGTGCAACTGATGACGAAGCTGCTAAAGAAGGGCCAGAAGTGGATCTGGAGCGAGGAGCAGGAGGAGGCGTTGCAGAAACTCAAGGAGAGTTTGACAACCGCGCCTATTCTGGCCTGTCCCGACTTCTCGGCCAAATTCGTGTTGCAGACCGACGCCAGCGACTACGGCCTCGGCGCAGTGCTGACGCAAGAAGTCGAGGGGCAGGAGCGAGTGATAGCATACGCCAGCCGGAAGTTACTGAAGGCGGAGCTAAACTACTCGGCCACGGAGAAGGAGTGCCTCGCGATCGTCTGGGCGATCCGAAAGATGCGATGTTACCTGGAGGGCTACAGATTCGACGTGGTCACGGATCACCTGGCGCTGAAATTGCTCAACTCCATAGAAAGTCCCACGGGCAGGATCGCTCGGTGGGCGCTAGAGTTGCAGCAATACCAGTTCGACATACGTTATCGTCGAGGAAGCTTGAACGTAGTGGCTGACGCATTGTCCCGGCAGCCCATAGACAGTTGCGAGCAGGCCGTGGAAGAAAGGCCCCCTTGCGGGTGGATAAAAAGGATGCGTGAAAGGATCATAAAGGAGCCCGAGAAGTTCCAGGATTACGTGGAGGAGAACGGGCAGTTATATCGGAATTTAGGCCATCGGATAGACGAGGAGGATTTATCCCATGGAAGCTTTGCGTCCCTAGCAGTTTGAGGGGCAGAGTAATGAGGGAGTGTCACGACGCTCCCATGGCCGGACATCAAGGTGTGAGGAAAACAGCGGCACGACTTGCGCAAAGGTACTATTGGCCGGGCATGTTTCGAGATGCCGCCAAGTACGTGAGGTGTTGTGAAACGTGCCAAAGGTTCAAATGCGTGCAACAAAAGCCGGCCGGGCATATGCTCACCAGGCAGGTGGCGGAGCCAATGGCGCTCTTGTGCGCAGACTTCGTGGGACCTTTGCCTCGTTCAAAGCGTAGGAACACAATGTTGTTGGTGTTCCACGACGCTTTCGCTAAATGGGTGGAACTGATGGGTGATTGAGGAGAGCCACTACCGCTCTGCTACAACTGGCGTTCCGGGAACGTATACTCAGCAGATTTGGAGTACCCAGGACATTCGTTTGCGACAACGGTGTACAATTAGCAAGCAGAAGTTTCAAGGCGTTCATGGAGTCCCTGGGGGTGACACTCCAGTACACAGCGCCTTATTCACCACAGGAGAACCCGACGGAGAGAACGAATCGCACAGTGAAGACACTGATAGCCCAATATATCGAAGGCCACCAGAGCTCGTGGGACGAGCTGTTGCCGGAGATAACGCTGGCGGTCAATTCGAGCGTGGCCGACTCCACGGGCTTCACTCCAGCATTTCTGATGTTAGGACGGGAACCACGCCTACCCGCCGCTTTGTACGATGAAGTTACTCCCGGGTCGGCGACTAGAGAGACCCAGCCCGAGGCCAAAGAAGTAACTTGCAGCGAGCATCGAAAGATCAAGGCAGACACTACAACCTGAGACGGCGCGACTGGAGACCAGTGTTAGGCTCGGCGGTTCTGTTGCGACAACATCAACTGTCGAACGCGGTTGAAGGATTCGCGGCGAAACTGGCGCCCAAATTCGACGGCCCCTACAAGGTCGTTAAATTCCTATCCTCCAACGTGGTGCGCCTGACGAAGGAGGGCGAACGCAAGAGAAGGGTGGCCAACATTGCGCAGTTGAAGCCATTCCATCAAGGAGATGAGGAAAGCGATATGATCCCAGAAACCGAGACCGGCGAAACGGGGAAAGAGGAGCAAACCCCGCTGTCCCCGGCGAAGACGACAAAAGGTCCTATACGGTGACCGTCAGCTCGTCGGGGGGAGTGACAGTTGCTTTGTCGAAGTAAGGGGAGTGTGTAAGGTGGCCTTTTGCCCACCTTACATGTTGGTAGTAAGTAAGAGAACATTGAAGTGAGGTAGAATTTGGTTGATCTTGGTAGTTGTTAAATTTATATTATGTTTGTAGCGATTAAGTGAAAATGTTGAATTGAATTGATTTTTGCAGTTGGTAAGCTTATATTTTGTAGTTGCTAAGGTTATATTTGGAAATGAAATAGAATTTTGTTGTTAAGTTTATATTTTGTAGTTGTTAAGTTTACATTCTTGAAGTCACTGTATATTTTGGTAGATAGTAAGTTAGGCAGTAAGTAGAATAAGTGTTAGTTTGTAAGATAGCTATAAGTAGTTGATAAGTAGATATAGGTGTCATAGCGATTAACTCTAGACAGTAAGCGAAATTCAAATTAGTGGGCGGGCACGCAATCAGCAATGCAACCATGCGGCTTGAAAGCTCGCGGTGGTGGATCGCATTGCTGGTCGCATGGTGAAATCTGCAAAGCGGGAGGACAAGCTTAAAGCTGCATGCAGATTTCAGTCAGTTTTGAGCTCTCGGTATGAGCAGACGTGTAAAAAGCGTGAAGAGAAAATAGAGATTACGTAGAAAGGGTATAAGGTATGAAGTAGTATATTAAATAAAGTAAGAACTGCATGAAGAGACACTTGTGTATTCATTTGTAGTTCATTTGCTAATAATAACTTACTAATAATTATAACAATACTAACAGGTAGTTAGAACGAGGGTACATCCCGTTCGTCAGAAGGTCAAAACTCTGGCATGTAAAAATGGCGTGGTCTTGAGTGAACGCCGGCGACAACGCTGGTGTTCCTCGATCCGCGGTCTACCAATTGTAGTAGCCCCACTAATCCCCGCAGCCCCGACCCCAGCAATCTAGAGTGCGCTTGATCGCGCCACTCGATCGCTGCAGCCTTCCCACGTGCAAACGTGGCCCTGGGCAGATTGAGACTCTGACCCAGGCGGAAATAAAATAACCTTACAAGTGGTGCCCGAGCAGGGACTGCGTGGCTAGAGAGAGTGTGGTATACGGGCGGTGTAAAATCCCACCGGCATACCCAAATAGAGGTGGTTGTTAAATTGTTGGTGGCGGTTATTTTGAACCAGGTAGTGTGCACGGAAAAGTAAAGAAAAGACGAGAGCATTCGTGAAAAGTGTGAAAAATTTGAAAGAGAATATACCCTTCGACGGCCACGGGGTCGAGGGTAGAAATTTCGAGAAGTGTCGAGCGAAAAATGGGATCAGAAAACCGTTACGGTGCCGAAAAGTACAGTGCGCGCGAAAATATTACGCAGAAGCGTAAGCCGAAGACGAATATGCATAAGCATATGCACGCGCGGGGGCAACGTAACGGACATCGCCGAAATATAGCAAAGAGGAATGGTAAGAGCAGAGCGGGTATATGCGTCCGCTCCGAGAGTAAGTAAAAAAAAAATGGGGAAACTAAAAGTGGTTTAAAATGTGCAAAATGAAAATATCATCGAGAGATATAACTGCAGCGAGAAATTAATAATGGAATTTAAAAGTGAGTGCGAGTGAATATACCCGGTGGTAGAAAAGTGAGTTTGTGAAGGGTATATTCATGCACTCATAGGCAAGCGTGCATATATGTATGTATGTATATACGTGCATGTAAAATTGGCAGAGAAAGAGCAAATAGCGAAGAACATTCGAGCGCATATATACATATGTATATGTGTGCGTGAGAACAGATCGAGAGAGAGAGAGAGTAATTGGTCAAGCGCATGCGTGAGATTATGCGCATATGACACCAGGTGAATTTTTATATATATGATCGCGTATGCGGGGGTGAATATATGAGTGATTGTGCGCATATGACACTAGGTGAATTTGCATATATGATAGCACAGTGGGCCGAGGCCGGTATGTGAGCGAGTGAAATTAGAAATGTTATTGGGCGAATATGAGCGTACAACGTACAGTGGGCTGAGGCCAATATATAAGCAAGTGAAAATAGGAATCATATTGTGCGGGTTTTGAGCGTGAGAATGCACAGTGGTTCGAAATCGGCATAAAACCGAATGAAAATAAACAGTTAATAGACAATAAATAATTAATAAATAATTAGTGAATAAATAACAAACAATTAAAAACTATAAATAAAGAAAACTATAAATAAATAAAAATTAGAAATAAATAAAAAAAATATAAATAAAAAAAATTATAAATAAATAAAAATTATAAACAAATAAAAATTATCAATAAACAAAATTATAAATAAATAAAAATTATAAACAAATAAAAATTATAAATAAATAAAAGTTATAAATAAATAAAAATTATAAACAAATAAAAAATTATATATAAAAAAAAAATAAATAAATAAATAAATAAATAAATACAAAGTAATAATAATTAATAACAAATAAGTAAATAAACAAATAACAAATAATTAAATGAAATAAGGTTAGAGTGCATGACAATAGGGTCGGTGAGAAGTGAAACGAAGAGAAACAAAACCCAGTGGGGTCAAATAAAAGTTGTGAAATGAAAGGAAGAAAAGTCAGTTGAACTAGAGGTGAAGAAAAGCCGGGTAAAATTAACGCGGAAAAGGTAAAATAAGATGAAGCAGATACGAAATTGAAGACGAATGAAAGTAGCAAGGGGGAAAATAAATAAAGTTAACGAAGAGATATGCAAATGAAGGTAAGGGAGATACGTTAAAGTAAGTTAAACCAAAGGGAGATGAAATAAAGCGGAATACAGGAAAGCGAAATAAAACAAGATAGATTAAGAAGGATAAAGAAAGCGAAATAAAACAAGATAGATTAAGAAGGATACAGAAAGCGAAATAAAATAAGATAGAATAAGAAGGATAAAGACAGCGAAATAAAATAAAGTAAACCAAGAACAAAAAAAAAACAAGTAAGAAAGCTCTAGTAGACCCTGCTCGACTACGAGATCCCCTGAACCGTTCGACAAACAGCCATTTCAATAATTTTTAGCGTCTCTCTGCATATACAAACACACACATACACACGCAAACACACATGCATAGGCGCGCACGCATGGGCTGCAGTGTGGGCTTACTACGGGAAATTAATTGTTTAATAACTTTTTTTGTGGACGTACGTTCTTCATGAAACTTTAAGATTGTGCTTATATCATTAATATGCCTGTATGTGCCGAAGCTCAAGTCTCTAGAATTTGAAATACGCCTTTTACAAACTTATGGGTGAGGGGGTGGATATAAGGGTGGGGGGTGAAATTGAACAAAAATCGAAATTCTATAACGTACATATCAATCTACATTTAAAATTTGGATACTCTAGCTCTAAAGATGTAGGAGATATAATTTTATAACTGCATTTCGGTAAGGTTATTGATCGATAAAAAAATAACGGGATGAGTTATCGATTTTTAGTGATAAACTCGATATCCGCGTGCTATATACGAGCATCTTAAAAAAAAGTTGAAGTCTCTAGCTTCTATATCTTCTGAAATCGACGCGTTCAAACATACGGACAGACGGACAGACGGACGGACGGACGGACGGACAGACGGACAGACGGACAGACAGACGGACAGGGCTAAATCGACTCAGTTCGTCGCCCTGATCAAGAATATATATACTTTATGGGGTCTGCCACGCAGTGCTGCCAACTTTTCATTGCATAAAAACGCTAAATCAGCCTTTGAAAAAAGCTAGAAATAGCTAGAAATATTTCTTCGTAGCTAAAAAAAAACGTTAGAATATATATACATATATACTAACTTTATATATATATATATATATATATATATATATATATATGTATATATATATATATATTTTTTTTTGTTTATTTAAATATTTATAAGAGTTCATCGATGATTTCATCTTTATCCTCCTGGTTTATGTACATTTCATTGGTCCCTATCTTTCTCAAACATGCCGCTGGTAATTTGTAATCATGGCAGCATTTTTCTTGGAGGCGTAGTCCGTTTCTATAAATATGAAATCTAATGTAATTAATAATTTTAAACTTTTTTGATTGAACAATGTGTTGCAATATACAAACACAGTCCCGCTTCTTGATCACAAGTTTTTAATGAGATTGAAGAAACAAATGGTATTTTGTTAGGCTGTGCAAAAGCCGCTGAAGTTGACTTGTGTTTAGCAGTCTTGGCATGTGCGCGCAAGTCTGAAAGCTTGGCATTAATGCTGGATTTGCAGTATTTGCAATAACATTTGCCCTCATCAGCTGCATCTAAAGTCAACCAATCTTTAAATGCAGGATCTTGCATCCATGTAATACGCGGTTTTTGCTTATATATTTTTGGCATTATTAACAAATTGTCGCTCGCGCTTTAAAACTTGTAAAATTCACTCTTAGCGATGGCATAAAACACGATTTGGTAGACTTCACAGCATCGATAAGATTGAATGCTCGTTTGGCTTATCGATGTTATTTGCCATTCAAACGAAAAAATACTATTCGTATGAAAATGTGGCATCATTGAGCATAACAATGAAATAGTTACCAGATGTTTCAAAAAGCAAGTTTTTCTTGAAAAATAGCTATAATTCCCGCTAGCCGCTATTTCACAATTTATCCCGCATTTCCTTGTTGCAACCCACTAGATCTAGTGGGAAAATAGCTAAATTGGCAGCCCTGCTGCCACGCCTCTTTCTGCCTGTTACATACATTTCAACAAAAACATTATACCCTGATTTCCCATTTTCAATGGGTTCAGGGTATAAAAAAAAAGAGAAATAAAGCAAATTGAGAAGAATAAAGGAAACAAAATAAAAGAAAGTATATTAAGAAGAATAAGACAAAAGAGAACAAAATAGGTTAAGACGAATAAAGAAAAGTAAAGCAAAACTAGAATAAGTGTATAAAGGCAAAGAAGAGAATAAAGAAGTAGAATAAGATAGATAAGACGATAAAAGCAAACAAAATTGTATAAGATACGAAAATTTGGGAAAAAAAAATAAATATATAATAATAACGAGAGAGTAAAAAAATAAAATAAAAAGGAGAAGAAGAAGAATAAAAAAAAATAAATAAATAAATAGATAAATAAGAAAAAAAAAAAAAGAGAAAAGAAAAGTTAAACGACTAGAGATCATTAGTATAAGTAACCAAGGACGCAGAGCATCCGGGCATCAAGGATGGAAGGAGTGGCATCCCACAGTTCGGTACTAAGCGTCGGCTGGGTTTACCAGCGCTGCAAAGAAGAATTGATAGCGGTAGCACGGGATCTCGGCCTTGACGACGAAGGTCGCGTGGAGGATTTAAGAAAGAGATTGTCGTCCTACATCCAGGGCGGCAACTATTCGGTGGAAATCAAAGGACGACTGGCCGAATGGAAGACACGGTTCTCTTCGGGAGGCGCGACGTCGAGCATGGGCAGCCGCGCGTATCAGAAATCGGAGCCCGACTTGCGGAAGATCCAGGAGAGTAGTGCTAATTCGACGGCGCCGCTGAGGCTTAGCGTGCCAACGGCGAGCAGCGTAGCTGGGAGCCGGAGAGACGAAAGGTCGAGGGAATCCGGCAGTGGAGGCGAGATGAGGATTGAGCGTCAGTCTCCGGCGCTTTCGTCGCCGCCGGAGAGGCACCCGCCTTGGAATATCGCCGAGCAAGTCAGGAAGTGGGGGATGAAATACGACGGTCGGTCGGATCCCCTCGGCTTCATCGAAATCTTGGAGGAGCGAGCCATAACTTATGGGATCGAGCTGGACAGGATGCCGAGGGCGCTGAGCGAGGTGTTGGTAAACAAGGCGGCCAAGTGGTTCCTGACCAGCGGGCTAAGAGATGTAGCCTGGTTGGAATTTAAGAGAGAGTTCTTGGACTTCTTCTTACCTCCCCAATACCTCGAGCGTTTGGAGGACCAGATCCGAGCGCGCCGGCAGCGGGAGGGCGAACCCTTCAAGGACTACTTGATCGAGCTGCGTCGATTTTTCATCTCTGACACAGCAGACACAGATGGCCGCAGAGTTCGAGAACGTGAGGAGTCAACAAAGAGAACAAGGAAGGAAGGCTACGGTAGAGACCACCTGGCCCAAGCAAGTGGAGGTGCGGCAGAATAATCCCTTCCGCACGAGGACATCTGATCCCCGGCCTGGAGGACAAGCCGAGGGGCAGAAAGAGACGCCGACGGCGACACAATCGTCGGAGGCAACTAGCCGGATGATGGCTCAGGACGCTGGATCCAGGCCGAGTCGAGTTTGTTATCGATGCGCACAACCCGGACACTTCGCACGAGAGTGCCGTAACGCACCGGTGTTGTTTTGCCGACACTGCGGACAGCGAGGCCGGACTGCGAGGGAGTGTTGCGAACAAGACGGCGCGGGAAACGGCCAGGGGCGCCCTCCAAGAGAGCGGAGCGGCGCCAACTAAATACGGAAGATGAAGAGAGGAACCCGCTCCGAGTAAAGGAGTGGAAGATCGTCGCGTCGGTGACGGTCGGGGGCCAAAGGATGACCGCCACGATCGACACCGGAGCCACGCGCAGTTTTGTGAGCGAGGATTGCGTGCGCCGACGGACGATACGAGGCGAGCGTTGCCAGGTAGAGTCGCGAATCAGGCTGGCCGATGGATCAGCGCTGGACGTGACAGAGATGGTGAGGACAGATGTGAGTCTGGCCGGATAGACGGCTGAAGCAAACTTGCAAAAAACAGCGAGTGGAGAAAGGCAGCAGCAGTCTTAGAAAGCAAGGCCAGCTCGTTGAAGGAGTGAAGGGGTCGGGCTCGGAGGTGTTGCACGAGGCCGCAACGCCAAAAGAGGACCCAAAGTCGGCAATCGCGGTGTCGACAATCGGCGTCCAGCTAGCGTCGAGCCAAAACACGCCGCCCGACGAGAAGGGAGGTGAGAGGAAATGGAGGAAGGAAAACGGAGACAAGAAGAAAAGAGCGGAAAAGGGAACGCCGGAGGAGAGACTTAGAGAGAATCTTCCAGCGACAAGGAGAGATAAAAAGAAAAGAGGCGAGATAATGGAGGACAAAAGGGGAGCTGGGCCTCCCGCGAGAGCTGTGAAGCAAAGCGAGGACTTGAGGGGCGGACCCGAGGAGCGGCCGCTGGAGTTTAAATCAGTCGAGTTGGAAAAGGAAGGTGAGCCCGGAGGCGGCCCACCGACGAGAAGAACATCAGAAAGCGAATACGGAGGACGTGAACGATCCGCGCCCAGTAGCAAGGAGTGGCCGGATGATTTGGAGGAAGAACTGCAAGAGTTCCTAGAAGCAGAACTAGCATTGTTTGAGGGCCTCGGAGGCGTGACGCACATCGCTGAGCATAGCATCCGGATGAAGGACGACAAGCCTTTGAAGCAAAGGTACTACCCTAAGAATCCGGCTATGCAGAAAGTGATCGATGAACAGGTGGACGAGCTGCTTCAAGCTGGGGCGATCGAACAGTCGAAGAGCCCACACAGCGCACCCATAGTCTTGGTCAAGAAAAAGACTGGGGATTGGCGCATGTGCGTAGATTATCGACAGCTCAACGCCCACTCAGTCCCTGTTCCGCGGATCCTTCACATTTTGGGGAAGTTACGACACGCACGATTCATATCCACGCTGGATCTAAAGAGCGGTTACTGGCAGATCCCGATGGCGGCGGATAGTAGGGAATACACGGCGTTCACTGTACCAGGCAGAGGACTCTTCCAATGGCGGGTGATGCCATTCGGTTTGCATTCGGCGGGGGCAACATTCCAGAGGGCATTGGATACGGTCATCGGGCCCGACATGGAGCCTCAGGCGTTTGCGTATTTGGACGACATAGTGGTCATCGGAGCGACGAAGGAGCAACACGTGGCCAACCTGAAGGAAGTTTTCCGGCGGTTGCGAGAGGCCAATCTAAGACTCAACAGAAAGAAATGTAGCTTCTTTCGAGAGAAGTTGGTGTACCTTGGCCATGTGATAAGCGGAGAGGGGATTTGCACTGATCCCGCGAAGGTCGAGGCTATCCAGAGTCTCCCATCACCTTCGAATCTCAAGGAGTTGCGGCAGTGCCTAGGAATGGTGTCGTGGTATCGACGCTTTGTGCCAAACTTCGCGTCACTGGTGCAACTGATGACGAAGCTGCTAAAGAAGGGCCAGAAGTGGATCTGGAGCGAGGAGCAGGAGGAGGCGTTGCAGAAACTCAAGGAGAGTTTGACAACCGCGCCTATTCTGGCCTGTCCCGACTTCTCGGCCAAATTCGTGTTGCAGACCGACGCCAGCGACTACGGCCTCGGCGCAGTGCTGACGCAAGAAGTCGAGGGGCAGGAGCGAGTGATACTTACTGAAGAAGTTACTGAAGGCGGAGCTAAACTACTCGGCCACGGAGAAGGAGTGCCTCGCGATCGTCTGGGCGATCCGAAAGATGCGATGTTACCTGGAGGGCTACAGATTCGACGTGGTCACGGATCACCTGGCGCTGAAATTGCTCAACTCCATAGAAAGTCCCACGGGCAGGATCGCTCGGTGGGCGCTAGAGTTGCAGCAATACCAGTTCGACATACGTTATCGTCGAGGAAGCTTGAACGTAGTGGCTGACGCATTGTCCCGGCAGCCCATAGACAGTTGCGAGCAGGCCGTGGAAGAAAGGCCCCCTTGCGGGTGGATAAAAAGGATGCGTGAAAGGATCATAAAGGAGCCCGAGAAGTTCCAGGATTACGTGGAGGAGAACGGGCAGTTATATCGGAATTTAGGCCATCGGATAGACGAGGAGGATTTTATCCCATGGAAGCTTTGCGTCCCTAGCAGTTTGAGGGGCAGAGTAATGAGGGAGTGTCACGACGCTCCCATGGCCGGACATCAAGGTGTGAGGAAAACAGCGGCACGACTTGCGCAAAGGTACTATTGGCCGGGCATGTTTCGAGATGCCGCCAAGTACGTGAGGTGTTGTGAAACGTGCCAAAGGTTCAAATGCGTGCAACAAAAGCCGGCCGGGCATATGCTCACCAGGCAGGTGGCGGAGCCAATGGCGGTCTTGTGCGCAGACTTCGTGGGACCTTTGCCTCGTTCAAAGCGTAGGAACACAATGTTGTTGGTGTTCCACGACGCTTTCGCTAAATGGGTGGAACTGATGGGTGCCATTGAGGAGAGCCACTACCGCTCTGCTACAACTGGCGTTCCGGGAACGTATACTCAGCAGATTTGGAGTACCCAGGACATTCGTTTGCGACAACGGTGTACAATTTGCAAGCAGAAGTTTCAAGGCGTTCATGGAGTCCCTGGGGGTGACACTCCAGTACACAGCGCCTTATTCACCACAGGAGAACCCGACGGAGAGAACGAATCGCACAGTGAAGACACTGATAGCCCAATATATCGAAGGCCACCAGAGCTCGTGGGACGAGCTGTTGCCGGAGATAACGCTGGCGGTCAATTCGAGCGTGGCCGACTTCACGGGCTTCACTCCAGCATTTCTGATGTTAGGACGGGAACCACGCCTACCCGCCGCTTTGTACGATGAAGTTACTCCCGGGTCGGCGACTAGAGAGACCCAGCCCGAGGCCAAAGGAAGTAACTTGCAGCGAGCATCGAAAGATCAAGGCAGACACTACAACCTGAGACGGCGCGACTGGAGACCAGTGTTAGGTTCGGCGGTTCTGTTGCGACAACATCAACTGTCGAACGCGGTAGAAGGATTCGCGGCGAAACTGGCGCCCAAATTCGACGGCCCCTACAAGGTCGTTAAATTCCTATCCCCCAACGTGGTGCGCCTGACGAAGGAGGGCGAACGCAAGAGAAGGGTGGCCAACATTGCGCAGTTGAAGCCATTCCATCAAGGAGATGAGGAAAGCGATATGATCCCGGAAACCGAGACCGGCGAAACGGGGAAAGAGGAGCAAACCCCGCTGTCCCCGGCGAAGACGACGAAAGGTCCTATACGGTGACCGTCAGCTCGTCGGGGGGAGTGACAGTTGCTTTGTCGAAGTAAGGGGGGGGGGGGGGGTGTAAGGTGGCCTTTTGCCCACCTTACATGTTGGTAAGCAAGAGAACATTGAAGTGAGGTAGAATTTCGTTGATCTTGGTAGTTGTTAAATTTATATTATGTTTGTAGCGATTAAGTGAAAATGTTGAATTGAATTGATTTTTGCAGTTGGTAAGCTTATATTTTGTAGTTGCTAAGGTTATATTTGGAAATGGAATAGAATTTTGTTGTTAAGTTTATATTTTATAGTTGTTAAGTTTACATTCTTGAAGTCACTGTATATTTTGGTAGATAGTAAGTTAGGCAGTAAGTAGAATAAGTGTTAGTTTGTAAGATAGCTATAAGTAGTTGATAAGTAGATATAGGTGTCATAGCGATTAACTCTAGACAGTAAGCGAAATTCAAATTAGTGGGCGGGCACGCGATCAGCAATGCAACCATGCGGCTTGAAAGCTCGCTGTGGTGGATCGCATTGCTGGTCGCGTGGTGAAATCTGCAGAGCGGGAGGACAAGCTTAAAGCTGCATGCAGTTTTCAGTCAGTTTTGAGCCCCGACCCCAGCAATCTAGAGTGCGCTTGATCGCGCCACTCGATCGCTGCAGCCCTCCCCGCGTGGTCGCTTAACATATAGTAACTCCCCACCCTCTCCCATTTCTCTAACTACATACAGTCCCGTATTAATTTACAAAAGTCTTGTAAGTTATGGCCCTGGGCAGATTGAGACTCTGACCCCGGCTGAAATAAAATAACCTTACAAACCTCCTGGAATCTCATTCTCCGCTTTAAGCATCCACACATTACAACCGGCGGCGGAGCTTTTAATTTGTCTTTTGTAATTTTTATCGTTTGATGCCACTCACTCTATCTCTCGCTCACTTTCGGTTTCATTGCCAAGCAAGAAAAAAAAAACACACCGCAAGCCACATGAACATGCACGAACATGATCCTCCTCGCAGCGCTATTAATTTCTGTGATGTTGAACCAACTCACATTGACCTTATCAGATGCCGGCTTTTAATTTTGAGTCGCGAGTCAGATCCCACTTCTGATGTCAAAGCTGAAAACAAAACACAGTATCCCTTAGCGCAGCGAGTTTCGGTGCCCGTCCACTTCTCAAACGATTCTTTGTCTTTCTCAATTTCTTGTGCCTACCACCGAACTACACTCGACGACAGCTACAAACGCTGTCGTCCCGCTACAACGGGACTTTTCCAGCCTGCAAAACATAATCGACCATTACAGCAGTCGCAACACACAAAATATCAAAACCATACGCATTCACATGCAGCACTCTAAATACTCTTCACAACTAAGACCAAAACAATCACCATACCCTGTCACAGTACTCGCATTCTTTGTTCAAGGGAATCGAACACACACACGCACATGTATGAAGACATGCAAAGAGGGAAATAGGCAAGTAGGTAAAAAGCACAATTACAGTGCGCGCCAATATATTAATACTACTTTCGATTCGACATATGTATGTATGGTTATGAACTGCACGTATCTGAATATATAAGAATATATATATTCAGATTCGTGTCTAATATATAAGCATATATATTAGTGGGATGCAACTTGCACAACAATGTACAAACATATGTGGCGGAAATGGCGTATAGCAAATGCCGGTATGTTTATGCACTGATATATGCAAGTTACAGTGAGATGAAAAGCAATCAATTACTTATCTGATACTCCCAAGAATCGCTAGTGGATGTGATGGATGAACTCCGG
Organism: Drosophila mulleri; assembly: GCA_035047565.1. Lineage (NCBI taxonomy): Eukaryota > Metazoa > Arthropoda > Insecta > Diptera > Drosophilidae > Drosophila > Drosophila mulleri. The sequence goes on from JAWNPK010000007.1 coordinate 164,112, forward strand.
CTCGAAGGACCAAAATGTGTAGGCTGGAGTTGTCAGATGAGTGAGGAGGACACGTGGTAGTGTAGTTTTTATACCCTGAACCCATTGAAAATGGGAAATAATGGGTATAATGGTTTTGTTAAAAGTATGTAATAGGGAGAAGGAGGCGTGGCAGACCCCATATATATTCTTGATCAGGGCGACGAACTGAGTCGATTTAGCTCTGTCCGTCTGTCTGTCCGTCCGTCCGTCCGTCCGTATGTATAAACGCGTCGATTTCAGAAGATATAAGAGCTAGAGACTTGAACTTTTTTTTAAAATGACCGTATATACAGCGCGCATATCAAGTTTATCACTAAAAATCGATACCTCATCCCGTTATTTTTTTATCGATAAAAAACCTTATCGAAAGACAGTTATAAAATTATATCTCCTACATCTTTAGAGCTAGAGTATCCAAATTTTAAATGTAGATTGATATGTACGTTATAGAATTTCGATTTTTGTTCAATTTTACCCCCCACCCCTATATCCACCCCCTCACCCATAAGTTTGTAAAAGACGTATTTCAAATACTAGAGACTTGAGTTTCGGCACACACACGCATATTAATGATATAAACACAATCTGAAAGTTTCATGGAGAACGTACGTCCAGAAAAAAAGTTATTAAACAATTAAGTTCCCACACTGCAGCCCAATGGGCTGAGCCCATGCGTGCGCACCTATGTGTGTCTATGTACATATGTGTGTTTGCGTGTGTATGTGTGTGTTTGTGTAAGCAGAGAGACGCTAAAAATTATTGAAATGGCTGTTGCTTGAAGGGTTCAGGGGATCGCGTAGTCGAGCAGTTTCGACTAGAGCTTTCTTACTTGTTAAAATTATTTTATTCAATTTCAAATTGGTCGCGAAAGATGGCGATGTTGTACATTCACATGCGGTAAAGTAAGGAAGTAAAGTTAAAGTTAAAGGAAGAAGTACTTAGCAGAGGGCCAAGCACTGAGAGCAAGTGGTTATACTATTAACAGCAATCTGTTAATAGCATATCGGCCTATGTGGGGGAGGAGCAATCCTGCTAATGGGATCTGGCATTAACACTTCCTTTATTAGAAAATGATCCTGTAAACTTTCTTCTGCTGAATGTATAGTTGCTGCTAACGCATAGTTATCTTCTGTGTCTTCAATATTTGTTATTATACTCATTCACGAAGTGAATGCACTATTGATGCTAGAGAAATTTGGTATATATACGCGGGGTGACAACCCAAGTCCGACGAGCCATGATGGATATATGTCCGCCCAAAGGGGGCGTGGCAAACCTCAAAAGCTTATATCTCCTACAGTTTAAGAGCTAGATACTTCAAATTTAAATAGTTGAGATACTGGTAACATTCTCTATCGATGTCCCAAAAATAATCGTTACGCCTTTTTGGGGGCGTGGCATATCGAAAAATACCCTGTAATTTTCACATTTATGGAGCGTAAGCATTCAAATTTGGCATGTACGTTACCGTTAGCTCGTTCTAAGAACAGGCCAAAAATTAGGCGTCTACAGCCGCTAGGGGCGTGGCAATCCGCATTTGTAGTATCAAATTGCGATATTTATATGCGTGAGCCATCTATGTATGTACATGTATATACAAATAGGCTTAATAGGTGTGTAGGGTGGAGTCGTCAGATGAGTGAGGAGGACACGTGGTTGTATGGTTTTTTTCAAATTATTTATTAAATTTAAAATGGGTCGCGCAATAGGGCGATGTTGTACATTCACATGAGGTAATTAAAGAAGTAAAAGTAAAGGAAGTTAAAAGAAGAAGTACTTGGCAGAGGGCCAAGCACTGAGAGCAAACGGTTATGCTATTATATATCTATATCTGTGTAGGATTACAGACAGGAACCAGAAAGGACCCACCCGAAGACGGTGTTCTGGGCCATGGGACGACCATCAGTGCTGGGGACGATTCCCGGAAGGATGACGTGAGGATACACGTCAGCCCCCAGCACAACAGACACCGTACTGGGTCGAACCCAATTGCTGTTGTCGAGCGTAATTCCAGCCGGATTGGCTGCGTGCTCGATCGGCCGAATTGGCGTCCGGCATTTGAGCTGGCATCAATATTGAAATTCGATGTTCTCGAACGGATGATCGCTGTGCCGGGTGGTAAATGATGGAATTAGATGCACATACAGGGTTAGTTGGACATCACAGGGATATTATCGTTCGTTGGTAGGATGACCAACTTATAGACGGGTCTACAGACGATGCCCCGGGAGGTGAGAACGTCCGCCACTCGGACCTTCCCATCATCTCCTGGGTGCGTGAGGTGGACTCGGCCGAGCCGCCACTCGTTGATGGCGACATTGTCGTCTTTCACGATGACCATGTCGCCGACCTTCAAGTCACGTTGTGCGAATTGTCATTTATTACGTTTGTGCAGCTCCTTAAGATACTCTTCTTTCCAACGGAAACAAAATTGTTGGTGAAGAGCCTTAAGTCGCTGCCAGCGATTCAGGATAAACATCGCATCTTGCGTAATTCTGGGCTCAGTAATGGTTATAAGAGGCCCACCGACTTAGAAGTATCCTGGAGTAAGGGCTTGTAGGTCGGTGGAGTCCTCGGACATGGGTGCTATCGGTCTCGAATTGAGGCAGGCTTCTATTCTTGCTAGGAGGGTCGAAAGCTCCTCGAAAGTATATTTCGTCGTGGCAGTGGATTTATAGAATAGAGCCTTGAAACTCTTCACCCCTGATTCCCACAAGCCGCCCATGTGTGGTGCGCTCGGTGGATTGAAATGCCAGGATAGGCTGTGGAGAATGTGCTTTGCAAGCACCTCGGATCGGAATGATTCTACAAAGTCTCGCGATAGAGTCTTTGCGCCTCCGACAAACGTTTTCCCGTTGTCGGAGTAAATCTTCTGCGGACATCCACGCCGAGCCACCAAGCGAGAGAATGCCGCAAAGAATTTTTCGGTGGTTAAGTCGGACGTGGCCTCGAGATGGATAGCCTTGGTGCTAAAACACACAGACACGCAGACGTACCCCTTTGTAATGAGGCAGGCACGTCCGGCGTAATTCTTCACATCAAAGGGGCCTGTAAAGTCGACGCCTACGACGGTGAAGGGCCTGGTGAAGGTGGTGCGATCCGCTGGCAGGTCGCCCATCATTTGCGTTTGGAGACGCTTACGATAAACTACGCAGGACTTGCATGAGTTTATTACTAATTTGATGAGGACCTTCAGCTTAGGGATCCAGAATTGTGAACGGATGAGTCTCACAATTAATTGGTTCCCGCCATGCAAGGATATGCGATGGGTGAAACGGACCAGCAGTTTTGTGAAACAGCACGAGGAAGGGAGGATGATGGGGTGGCGTTCGTCGTAGCTTAAGGAGGCGGATGTCCTTATGCGTCCGCATGCCCTCAGGATACCTCTATTATCCAAGAAAGGATTAAGATTTCGGAGTGGACTTAATGCCGGAAGTTGTTGCTGTGCACGTAAACAACAGATCTCCTTTGCGTAAAGTCTCTTTTGGCACAAGGAGGTGAACCTGGCCTGAATAAAATGCAATTCATCAGCAATGAGCTCTTGCGACGGAGAGGTGCGGATCTCCTGCACCGATTGATGAAACGAAACGTCCAAGCGGTGACACGGAGGGCTCGATGGAGTTCTGAAAATCTTCTTGTGAACTCAGTTGGAGGAGTCAAGGTGGCAGAATGACTTTTTGCTGCTTTTTGCTCCAGAGCAGTCTCTAAGCTAAGAGCGGAACGAGTGGCCAGTGAGATTGGGAAAGTCGAAGCCAATCTGGGCCATGGAACCATAGCGGATTTGAGAGAAGTTCTTGTGGATGAGCTCCTCTGCTAGCTAGGTCCGCAGGATTATGTTCTGAGCTGACATGATGCCAGTCACCAGGATTGGTGAGCTCAGTGATTTTACTGATCCGATTTGCGACGAAGGTTGTCCAATTGCAAGCAGGCTTGTTTAGCCAGGCTAAGACAATAGTCGAATCGGTCCAGTAAAGGACTGAAAACTGACTGCCGGGGATGCCGGGAGCAGTACTGAGCATAAGTCGGTCAGAAGGACAGCACCGCAAAGCTCCAAGCGGGGTATAGAAAGGGGTTTGATCGGAGCGACTCTCGTTTTGGCGGAGAGCAGATTGACGAAGATCTGGTTGCCAAGTTCTACACAGAGATAGACCCATGAAATTGGATGGTAGCTCGAGGCTGGAAGTGTAGCCATCGAGGCACACGAATATCCCGAAGGCTGGAGGAGTTGAGGATAAACTCTTGCATTGGGTGAGGAGATCACCAGGCAGAGGTTGGTCCCAATCTAAACCGCGTAGCCAGAGCGCTTGCATAAATATCTTTGCACGAATGACAAAGGGTGCCAGCCACCCTGCAGGGTCGAACAACTTGGCGATCTGGGAAAGGACCGACCTTTTTGTGTAGGACTCCTGGAGAGGAATGTCAGGGGGCGAAAAGAAGAAAAGATCGGCTTGCGCTTGCCAACGTAGGCCTAGGGCCTTTGCTGTGCTGGAATCTTAAAGCTCTAAGAAGTCCTCGCACAGCCACGACTTTTTGGGATAGCCTTCAAACAATCCATGGAATTGGATGTCCACTTCCTTAAGGGAAAACCCGCACTCTGCAGAGCTTCTGTGAGTTCGGCGATAGTTGCGATCACCTTTTCTTTGGAGTGTGCTCGTGCAATTACGTCATCGACGTACATGCACTCGGAAATGACCTTGGATCCGTTGGACGGGGGTGTGTTTTGGATCCACACGAATTTGGCGATACATTTTAGTGATGTCAGCATTGAACACGTATCGATAGTATCGTCATTGAAGGATTTGCATCGTGAGGTCGGACTGAAGGACCGGGCCTGGATGAAGAATATCATTCAGGTTCTTCCCATTGGAAAATGGGCACGATGCATTGAACACCACCCTCACTTTGGTGGTGGTGCTGTCGGGCTTAAAGACTGCATGGTGAGGCAGGTAAAAGTTGCTCATTGCAGGATTGCAATGTGAAAACACTGGCCTCATATGACCCAAGTCGAGATACTCTTGCAGGATAGCTTCGTATTCGGCCTTGAGTGTCGGATTCTTGGACAATCTGCTCTCATTCTTGAGAAACTGCCCCAGAGCGATGGATCGCGAATGTCCTAAGTCAGGGTGATCCGGATTTTTGAACGGAAGAGTCACGACGTAGGAGCCAGACTTGTCTCTCCGTGTGGTTCGGACAAAATTATCCTCACACACAGAGTCCGGCTCACTGGCTACCTTGGGGAGATTCTCCACCTCCCAAAATTTGGTGATGAGGTGGTCGAGTTTTTCATCGTGGAAAACGGTAACCATAGTCGTGAAAGCGAAAATTCGAAGTCGAGGTTTCAGCGGAGTGCCGATGTGGAAATCACAAAGCTTCGTTGATTTTGCTGCCACAGAGTGGCCTAGACCGGATACCTGCGTTTGTACGGATCGGAATGGTAGCTTCATCAGACGGAATAATCGTTCGGAAATGAACGTTGCCTCGGACCCCGAGTCGATTAGAGCCCTGTCTGGATATGTGACCCCCAAGTGACACACATCAATTACGGCCGTACCAAGCAGGACACCTGGAGTATCGGCCGTGAAATACGACTGCACATTACGAGGTACTTCGGACGTACCTGGAGTCACCGCGGCTCCGGACGAGGAGCTAGTTGCTGTGGAGCCTTCACGGTGAAGCAGTGTATTGTGCCTCCCCTTGCACTCGGCGCAATTGTGTATGCTAGTGCAGTCGCGCAGTTGGTGATCTTGAGCAAAGCACTTCAGGCAAAGTTGCCTTCGCTTTATGCATGTCTCGCGCGCTGCCAAGGAAATTTGGATGAAGCGAGGACACAGACGAACCAGATGGTTCTCTTTAGCACACAAATCGCACTTTTTGGATTTGGAGTGGACTTGTGACTCGAAGGCATGGACTTTTTTATGAGGGGTGCTGACCGTGGATTTCGGGTCAAGCGCACGAGCATGCTCACTAATGAAGCGACTTACGTCTTTCCAGGCTGGGATGTCTGATTTTTGTATTAATGAATGCTCCCAGAGAGTTCGAGTGTGTTCAGGTAACTTGGAAGTGCACAAGAACACAAGGATACAATCCCAGTTCTCCGTAGAGATTTGGGCTTGCTCGATGGCAGTGACACACCGATGAATGGTGCCATGCAATTCTCTGAGAGCAGCGCCTGATTACTTGGTGACCTTGGGGAGATTGAGAAAGATCTTAAGCTGGCTGTTCACTAACAGTCGCTTGTTCTCGTACCGGTTACACAGGCCGTTCCAGGCCGATGCAAAGCCGTCGTTTGTGAGCGGACACTCGGCGACTAAGGCATTTGCATCACCTGCTGTTTTTGAGTTGAGGTGGAATAACTTTTTCACCGGAGTCAGGCGCGGATTTTGAATATAAATAGCAGTAAAAAGACCACGGAATGTTGGCCAGCGCAAGTAGTCGCCATGGAACACTTCCGTATCAACGGGTGGAAGACGGAGAAAGGAGCGGACATAGGAGCGGGCGGTGTACTCGATGCGTAAAGTGCATCGATTTGCACCCCCAGGTGCGTCGTACACCGCTCATTCACAGTGTAGCAAATATCGAACTTAGCCTCCATGGCTTCAACTTCGCCACTGCTCGCCCCTTGGCGCCCCTTGCTGCTGCTCAGCATCATCCCATAATGCCTTGACACGATCTCGGCGGATTAGAATCTCCGGGACTGTCGATGCGGGCTTCGAATTTAATGAGCCTATCCGCAGCCGCGATGAAATCGGACAAAGACATATTGACTGAAGTTGCGGGCTTCGGACTGGACCGTGTAACGACTGCGAATGCGGACGAACTGCGCTTGATCAGACGGGAAGCGGGTACACTCAGCTGCGCTCGGCTAGAACGATCGGACATGGAGGTTCGGAGGATTGGTTGACAGAACTCCCTACTAGAGAGAAGTTTACGAGCGAACGAGGATGAAAAGTCTCAATGATATCACATAATTTGCTTGAGCTAATTAGAATAAATTAAGCTCGAGTTACTTAATTAGAATAAATTAAGTTTGAAGAAAAGGAGAGTCAACTTAATTAGGATAAATTAAGCTGGATTCAGCTTGATTTGAAATCGAAAATAAGCAAAAAGAATAATTTGCTTGAGCTAATTAGAATTAATTAAGCTCGAGTTACTTAATTAGAATAAATTAAGTTTGAAGAAAAGGAAAATCAACTTAATTAGGATAAATTAAGCTGGATTCAGCTTGATTTGAAATCGAAAATAAGCAAAAAGAATAATTTGCTTGAGCTAATTAGAATAAATTAAGCTCGAGTTACTTAATTAGAATAAATTAAGTTTGATGAAAAGGAGAATCAACTTAATTAGGATAAATTAAACTGGATTCAGCTTGATTTGAAATCGAAAATAAGCAAAAAGAATAATTTGCTTGAGCTAATTAGAATAAATTGAGCTCGAGTTACTTAATTAGAATAAATTAAGATTGAAGAAAAGCAGAATCAACTTAATAAGGATAAGTTAAGTTGGATTCAGCTTGATTTGAACTAATATACAAAAAAATATAATAAAACAAGTAAGAAAGCTCTAGTCGAGACTGCTCGACTAGGAAATCCCCTGAACCCTTCGGAGAACTGATATTTCAATAATTCTTCCCGTCTTTCTGCTTACAAAAGAAACACACACACACTCACACATGCACACGCGGACACAAATACATAGACACTCATAGGCGCGCACGCATAAACACACATGGGCTGCAGTGTGGGCTTACTATGGGAACGAAATTGTTCAATAACTTTTTTTGTGGACGTACGTTCTTCATGAAACTTTCAGATTATGGTTTTATCATTACTAAGCGTATATTTGCCAAAGCTCAAGTCTCTAGTATTTGAAATACGCCTTTTACAAAGGTAAGGGTAAGGGGGTGGATATAGGGGTGGGGGTGAATTATAACAAAAATCGAAATTCTATCACGTGCAGTCGAGTCTACATTTAAAATTTGGAGACTTTAGCTCTAAAGGTGTAGGAGATATAATTTTATAACTGGTTTTCGATAAGGTTTTTGATCGATAAAAAAATAACGGGATGAGTTATCGATCTTTTGTGATAAACTCGATATGCGCGCGCTATATACGGACATTTGAAAAAAAAAATCAAGTCTCTAGCTCTAATAGCTTCGGAGATCGACGCGTTCATACATACGGACAGACGGACAGACGGACATGGCTAAATCGATTCAGTTTGTCGCCCTGATCAAGAATATATATACTTTGTGGGGTCTGCCACGCCTCCTTCTGCCTGTTACATACATTTCAACAAAAACATTATACCCTGATTTCCCATTTTCAATGGGTTCAGGGTATAAAAATAACAAGTAAGAAAACTCTAGTCGAGAGTGCTCGACTACGAGATCCCCTGAACCCTTCAAGCAACAGCCACGTCAATCATTTTTAGCGTCTCTCTGCTTACACAAACACACACATACACACGCAAACACACATACATAGACACCCATAGGCGCGCACGCATGGGCTGCAGTGTGGGCTTACTATGGGAACTTAATTGTTTAATAATTTTTTTTCTGGACGTACGTTCTCCATGAAACTTTTAGATTGTGGTTTTATCATTACTATGTGTATAATTGCCAAAGCTCAAGTCTCTAGTATTTGAAATATGCCTTTTACAAACTTATGGGTGAGGGGGTGGATATAAGGGTGGGGGGGGTGAAATTGAACAAAAATCGAAATTCTATAACGTACATATCAATCTACATTTTAAAATTTGGATACTCTAGCTCTAAAGATGTAGGAGATATAATTTGATAACTGCATTTCGATAAGGTTTTTGATCGATAAAAAAATAACGGGATGAGGTATCGATTTTTAGTGATAAACTCGATATCCGCGTGCTATATACGAGCATTTAAAAAAAAGTTGAAGTCTCTAGCTTCTATATCTTCTGAAATCGACGCGTTCAAACATACGGACAGACGGACAGACGGACGGACGGACAGACGGACAGACGGACAGACAGACGGACAGGGCTAAATCGACTCAGTTCGTCGCCCTGATCAAGAATATATGTACTTTATGGGGTCTGCCACGCCTGCTTCTGGCTGTTACATACATTTCAACAAAAACATTATACCCTGATTTCCCATTTTCAATGGGTTCAGGGTATAAAAATAATAAAAAGGTATATGTATCAGAATATAATTACAAAAATTATTAAAATATACGATATATGTATTGTCCTTATTTATTATTTCCTCACTATTTGATTCCTCCCTTGTTTTGTTTTAATTTAATAATTTTTTTTTTGGTTTTATTTATTTATTATTATTTGAACTATCGGGATCAAAACAATAGTTGCGCACTGTGATCTCTAAAGGAACATAAAATATCGCCACGGAATTGTGGCGGCTGGCGATGAATGTTGATATCGATATTTATATGAAAATTTTTCTAAATACGATTACTAGCGTTTGCACACGGAATAACAAGAGGAATATATTTATTATTATTTTTATACTCCTGAACGAAGTGAATTAGTATATTGGTTTTGTGCAATGTCCGTCTTGCTGTCCGTCCGTCCGTCTGTCCGTCTGTCCGTATGAACGCAGTTCATTTCGCCGCTATTGAAGCTAGAGACTTGAAATTTGGAACACATACTCGTGTATATCTCCGATTTATAGTGTTAAAATTTTCCCGATCCGCCCACTAGGGGCGTGGCAAATCGGAAAATGCATTTTCCGATATACCAGAAACCATGTTAGTTGAAGAGCTAAAAATTTGGTATGTAGGTCCGCGTCGACCACCCAAGTCTATCAAGCTATGGCGGATATATCTACGCCCATTGCGGGCGTGGCAAATCGGATAAAACTGTATCTCCGGAAGTCATAAAGCTAGAAAGTTGAAATTTTGCACGTGAGCTAATGTTATGATTCTATAATGACTGATGAAAACTTTTATGATTACGCCCACTAGGGGAGTGGCAAATCGGACCTGAAGATATAGTAATTTTCAAATTTTGCTATATTTTAGGCCCTATTGATGCTAGAGACCTGAAATTTGGTATATATGTATACGCGGGGTGACAACCCAAGTCCAACGAGCTATGTCCGCCCAAAGGGGGCGTGGCAAACCGCAAAAGCTTATATCTCCTACAGTTTAAGAGCTAGATGCTTCAAATTTGGATAGTTGAGTTACTGGTAACATGCTCTATCGATGACCCACAAATAATCGTTACGCCTCTTTGGGGGCGTGGCATATCGAGAAATACCCTGTAATTTTCAAATTTTTGGAGCGTAAGCATTCAAATTTGACATGTACGTTACCGTTAGCTCGTTCTAAGAACAGGCCAAAAATTAGGCGTCTACGGCCCCTAGGGGCGTGGCAATCGGCATTTGTAGTATCAAATTGCGACATTTATATGCGTGAGCCATCTATATATGTACATGTATATACAAATAGGCTTAATAGGCTAACAAAAATTTGCAATTTACAAGAAATAGTTTCCCGCGGGATTTGAACTCGCACCCAAGCCAAATAGCATGTTTGTCAAAATAACTAAAACGAATTTAACCGGCGCCTCTGCCGACAGCGCTACCGCCTGCTTTGAACAACAGTAAATAAAACGAAATGACATTCTTCTTATGAAAAGCCAGAGTAGCGGTTAAAAACTTCAAGAACAATGCAAAAACAAATCAGTCGCATTTGAGATTCTTAGAACACGCTAGAGTACGCATTTATGTGTACATACACACACACATACACACATAAAAGTGAGCGCGTGTATAAGAAGGCTGGAATGCTTGATGCTATGCGTGCAGACTTATGTGTATCTGTATGTATATGTATATACATTATATAAATACATATATGCGTATATGCTATGAGGGCTATTTAAGAAGAAACAAATTTAAACTTATAAAATTGTTCGATTAAGAAAATGAAAAGTATTAAGTACTCTTTATTAAAGCTCGCACCTTCCCAATAAAATATCTATTTTATAATAAAGACGAAATATGTATGAAAAAAAAAAAAAAACAAAACATTGAAGGGTCTTTGAACCTCCGCTACTCTAACACAACTCGCGTCGTTTTTATCACGCTATTGCGTTGCTTGACTATATGGTAGCTAAAATATAATAACGTAATAACAGAGCATCATCTGACAAAACTACAGTAACAACTAGAAAATCCAGAAATCAATCGCAATTCTTAGAATATCAAATAAGGCGCGCTTTTGTCTATACGCATAGAATAAACGATGAGTATGTGCACATGTATTAGAAAATCGCGCTGATCTGCAGCTAGTTTGGAACCGGTATCCAAAATATACAAAAATCAAAATTGTATAAAATTGATTTGAAGATCCTAGTTCTAAAAAACGGCAATAGCTATCGATGATTTTTTAAAAAATTATAATGGGATCAACGTTTGGGCTGTGAATGAGTATTCTGCAATCGGTATCGCCCGACTGCAACGTTCTTACTTGTTTTTTCAAGTGTTGTGTATATATAAAGATATGTGATATGTTAGTAAATTAATTAATTGTGTGTTAATTGTGTTGCTACTCTGGTTGTACATTAATATGGATATATGCATGTACAACGTGTTTTGCTTTTTTATATTCGGATGACCGAGCAAAGCGGAGACACAATTAGCACACACACATATAAAAAATTGAAGTGCAAAAATAAATATATGTATATAAATATATATATATATATATAAATATGTAAACATTAAGGTTTAAAATAAATGTAATGAAACAACAAGGATATGTTTGTCTGTTTTATATTTATTTATTTTAATATATATGTATATGGTGAGTATTGTGCACACATGTGTGCATATGTATATATGTATGTATATGCAGTGGGAATTTTGTATTAAATTAAATTTAAATTTACCGAAAATGGAAATTCTATAACGTACATATAAATCTACATTTAAAATTTGGATACTCTAGCTCTAAAGATGTAGGAGATATAATTTTATAACTGACTTTCGATAAGGTTTTTATCGATAAAAAAATAACGGGATGAGTTATCGATGTTTAGTGATAAACTTGATATGCCCGCTGTATATACGGTCTTTTTAAAAAAAGGTTCAAGTCTCTAGCTCTTATATCTTCTGAAATCGACGCGTTCATACATACGGACGAACGGACAGACAGACGGACATGGCTAAATCGACTCAGTTCGTCGTTTTAGATTATATTTATATCATTAATATGCGTGTATGTACCGAAGCTCAAGTCTCTAGTATTTGAAATACGCCTTTTACAAACTTATGGGTGAGGGGGTGGATATAGTGGTGGGGGGTGAAATTAAACAAAAATCGAAATTCTATAACGTACTTATGAATCTACATTTAGAATTTGAAGACTCTAGCTCTAAAGATGTAGGGGATATAATTTTATAACGGCATTTCGATAAGGTTTTTTATCGATAAACAAATAACGAGATGAGTTATCGATTTTTTGTGATAAACTCGATATCCGCGTGCTATATACGAGCATTTTAAAAAAAAGTTGAAGTCTCTAGCTTCTATATCTTCTGAAATCGACGCGTTCAAACATACGGACAGACGGACAAACGGACATGGCTAAATCGACTCAGCTCGTCGTCCTAACCAAGAATATATATACTGTTGTAATTTAATAAAAGATGTATCCACACGGTGGATGGTTTCAAGAAAAACCCGCAGTTTTGATGTTTTAATTTGAGATCTTTGATATTTAATTCGATTTTGTTAAATATAATTTTGTAACACAACCAGCCACTTTACAGTCCAAAACAGAAGTAAAAGATCAAGAAGTAACAATGTGCCCATATCTTAATTATAGGGATTTATGTTATGTAAGCTCACTAACCAGAGAACACATAGACAGTCTATGTAAGTATGTATTATTATTTCTATGATAGACTAGACATGTAGAGCAATATTTTCTCCACGCCGCAACATCTATCTAGCAGGTCCCGGCCAACTTCGTATTCGCTCGGCTTGGTATTGGCTGGCTCGGGTAATGAAAAATAGCACGACGAAATCAGTGCGTTCTAAGCACGCAAACGAAATGGTCATGTATGCGCTTTGCGGTTTTTGTCTTACTCTCCCTCTCTCTCTCTCTCTCTCTCTGTGGGCTCTCAATTCATGAAGCTCAGCAGCGCACAAAAATTGAAATTTCTTCGCGACGGTCCCAGCTCTTTGCTTTTGAGTGAAGAGTATACCGAAATCTTAAAATCGTTTGCGACATTCATGCAAACAAAATGTTAGCGTTTCGATATATATTTATGGGAAGGGTATGAAAGCGTTGAGGCGCATAAAGAATATGATTTCGCGACGGGCATGCACACACACACTTGCAGTCCCTTGTTACATGTATGACCATTTGTGACCATTTCGTGCGTTACTCTTGTTTTTGCATTTGATCGGTCTTGGGAAGTGCTCACATATATATGTATGTACAAATATACATTTGATTGTTTTTTTTTTTTTTTTTTTTTTTTTTCAATTTCAATTTCAATTTATTTCACTCTTTGTTGTAATTACAGTTTTTTTGTGAATGGTATCTTACAATAATTAAAGAGTTTAGACTAGGAACTAGGCCTTTTCTGCTTAGATATTTACTTAGAGATATGACATGGTATATAATATGACTTAATTATTTGGGGGAAAAATCAAAGAAATAGAAAACCCCGAGGTTATTTATTACAAACTAACTTAAACACTAAATAATACTTAAAATTAAATGGCTATGCCAGTTCATTTATATGTGAATATGTTGATTCATGACATTTGGCTATGAAATTTTGCGATAGTCGCGATAATCTAATATCTACCAATTCAACATTGGCTCGACAGTGTAGATCTAACGTGGAATGATGCCAAGGAAGATTCAAAATAAGCTTCAAGATTTTATTTTGTGCGATTTGCAATTGACTTATGTGACATTTGGCTATATCTGACCAGACAGGTGCACCGTAAAAAGTAACTGATTGGAAAATTGACCTATACAAGAACATTTTGTTTTCTATGCTTAGCCTCGAGTTTCTATTTATAAAGGGATATAACGTACGAAGTATATGTTTGAGCTTTTTGTTTGTATTGGTTATATGGTCCTTGAATGTAAGTCTTCTGTCCAGTGTAATACCCAAGTACCTGACATTTGGATCCCACTTTATATATTCCGAGCCCAATCTGATGTCTGTTATTGGCACGTAGATGTCCTTTCGTTTTTTTGTGAAGAATATAGCCTTGGTCTTTTCTGGGCAGACTAAAATTTTCCATTGAGAGAAATATGTACCTAAAGAGTCATATGCTGTTTGGAGGTTTCGAACTATATCTGCAGAAAGAATTCCACCACAAAGAATTGCTGTATCGTCCGCAAAGACCGAGGTAGTGCAATGAGGTAATATTGGGAGATCAGAGGTATATATATTATATAGAATAGGGGATAGGCATGAGCCTTGGGGACAGCCTGCTGAGATGTTAACTGCTGTGGATGAAGCATTACCTAAATATACAATAAAAGATCTGTTTTTTAGATAACTTTGGATTATCTTTATGGCCGCAGGTGGGAAATTAAGATGTAGCATTTTGTGTATTAGGCCGTCATGCCACACTGAATCAAATGCGGCTTTGATATCTAGCAGTACCATTCCCGTTGACATAGAGCTAGAAAAATTATCTTTAATGATTTTTTTAATTCTATAAAGGGGCTGAACAGTATTGTGTTCGCTTCTGAATCCAAACTGGTGACTTGGAAGGATATTATTGGATTCAACAAAATGAGTTAATTTATCTTGGATAACCTTCTCTAGTATTTTGCTGACTGCCGACAAAAGACTAATAGGTCTGTATGACGAGAGCAACTCGACAGGCTTATTTTGTTTTGGAATAGGAACAACTTTAGCACATTTCCAGACAGAAGGGAAATAGCATAGCTCTAGGCATTTATTGACTATGTAAGTAATAAACTTTATTCCCTTCGTAGGTAGGGTTTTTAAGCATATATTGTCAATTTTGTCAATACCTGGAGATTTCTTCTTCTTCAGCTTTTTCAGTATACCTTTTATGACGCTGGAGCTAACAAAGTAGTCATTCAGCGGCTCTATAGATAATTGCGCGACTGAGAGGATTGAGGCATCGACAGCGGCTTTAGTTAGCGGATCACCGAGCCCAGCAGCTACGATATGATTTAGTCGAGAGCTAACGCCTCAGCCTTTTCTTCTTCTGTCGTGTGACTGATGTTATTATTGACTAATGTTGGGATATTTAAGTGTTTCTTTCTAACAATTTTGGAGAGTTTCCAAAAAGGGGAAGAACCTTTATCTAAGGCTGCAAGAGTGATATTCCAGGATTTATTTCTAAATTCTAGTATCGCTTTGGTGATTAGTTTATTTAACCATTTTAAAAGGATGAGATCGGACTGGTGACGATATCTCAGCCAGGTGCGCCGTCGTATGTTCCTACTCTTTATAAGGTTGAGAATGTTTTGCGGCAGTGGTTTTGGAGAAAATTTGATTTGTTTTTTTGGGATGCTAATATCTTTGGCTTCGCAAGTTGTGTGGTGGCTAGGATAGCGCGCGATGCTTGCGGGACTGCCGTAAAGCATTGCTTCGCAAGCACTATGCGCTACCTTAGCCTGGGACAGCTCGTCTTCTTATTCGCTCGACTCTGCGGAGCTCCATCATCACTGTGGCCGCGAAGGTGCTTGTTAGTTCCCAGGCCTCCTCCGATTCCAGCATGGCGTTGACTATGTTGTCCGCTCTGATGGAGCGGCCCAATGCCTCTTCTAGACGACGCCTCTCCTCAAGGAACCGTCCACATTCGAAAAGAATGTGATTGGCGTCTTCCACATGCCCTCGCTCGCACCAGGGGCACTCGTCAGATTCCTCGTGACCAAAGCGCTTCAAATAGCTCCGAAAGCACCCATGACCCGAGAAGATCTGCGTTAGGTAGAAGTTAGCCTCGCCGTGTTTGCGGTTAACCCATGGTTCAAGCTCCGGGATGAGCTTGTGAGTCCACCGCCCTTTAGCTGAGCTATTCCACTTTCGTTGCCATCGCGCAATGCTGTTCGCCCTGACAGCGTTGTATCGCACAGGCGCGTGCGAATTCCGCTCCACGATTTCGGCGACCAGGTCCTCCAGTGGCACCATGCCGGCTATAACGAGCGCCGCGTCATCGGAGACAGTCCTAAAAGCGCAGCTGACTCTGATTGTGCTCAGTCTGTAGATCGCGCAAATGCCCCGGCTGTAGCTCGGCGTTGCCATCGCTCTTGACCATATTGGCGCAGCATAGAGGATGACAGACCTAATGACGCTCATTAGAAGAAGACGCCGTTGCTGTTTAGGTCCTCGCGTGTTAAGCATGATTCTTGAGAGAGCTCTACAAGAATCAGCTGCCTTTTTATGCACATATTCTAAGTGCTCGCGGAAAGTTAATCTTGTGTCTATCATGACGTCAAGATACTTTATCGCCCTCTTAGACGCGATGGTGACGCTGCCTATCTTTATGTTGGCAGTCTCCACTTTTTTGCGACTGCTTACTAGCACGGCTTCCGTCTTGTGTGCCGCTAGCTCGAGCCCAGCTCCTGTCAACCAGCTTCGTATGCGATTGATACTTTCGCTGCACATATCCTCTGTATCTTTGAGCTCCTTTCCTATGGCTACGACAGCTACATCATCAGCAAAGCCAATGGTGTGCGCACCTGCTGGTAGTTCCAAGCGCAGTACGCCGTCGTACATGATGTTCCATAGGAGAGGCCCCAGCACTGAGCCTTGGGGTACTCCAGCTGACACTGTATGAGTTTGGGGACCCTCACTCGTGTTGTATACCAGTGTTCTTCCTCTGAAGTAGCTCTTTATTATCTCTTTTAGATATTTAGGGATATTATATTGTGACAGCGCATTCAGTATCATATCCCATATATACATTTGATTGTGTGTATGTGCATGTGTGTATGCATGGGCCATGAACATTGGCGTGTGCCTACCTCAAGATAGAATTAATTGTGTCAACGATTTTGGGTTCGAATTGCGAATCGCGTTTATATTTAAGTACCTCATCGTGTGCTTGCATACTGAAATCGTCAATTCATAAAAACAATTGTCTTAAATGTATGTATTAAGTATGTATTATTATTTCATTAATTTAATTCATATAAAAATAGAAAACATAAAATTCACTATATATGTATATAAAAAACAAATCAATAAAAACAAAGATATTTGGATAATAACAACAAAAATATAAATTTAACAAGTAAGAAAGCTCCAGTCGAGACTGCTCGACTACGAGATCCCCTGAACCCTTCGAGCAAAAGCCATTTGTATAATTTTAAGCGTCTTTCTGCTTATACAAACACACACATACACACGCAAACACACATACATAGACACACATAGGCGCGCACGCAATAACACGCATGGGCTGCAGGCTTACTATGGGAACTTAATTGTTTAATAACTTTTTTGTGGACGTACGTTCTTCACGAAACTTTTAGATTGTATTTATATCATTAATATGCGTGTATGTACCTCAAGTCTCTAGTATTTGAAATACGCCTTTTACAAACTTATGGGTGAGGGGGTGGATATAAGGGTGGGGGTGAAATTAAACAAAAATCGAAATTCTATAACGTACTTATGAATCTACATTTAAAATTTGGAGACTAGCTCTAAACATGTAGGGGATATAATTTTATAACTGCATTTCGATAAGGTTTTTTATCGATAAAAAAATAACGAGATGAGTTATCGATTTTTAGTGATAAACTCGATATGCGCGCTGTATTTACGGTCATAAAAAAAAATTTGAGTCTCTAGCTCTTATATCTTCTGTAATCGACGCGTTCAAACAGACGGACAGACGGACGGACGGACGGACGGACGACGTGCCACGCCTCCTTCTGCCTGTTACATACATTTTAACAAAACCATTATACCCTGATTTCCCATTTTCAATGGGTTCAGGGTATAAAAATGTGAATTTATATGTAAGTTATCACCACGCAACTCAGGCAAATCTTATGACAAATGTAAACAACTTTCAAATAACATAATTCCTTCTATAGTATTACGCCACTCAGCCCAGACATAAAAGCTTCTTGCACTATTCCCACAGAGTAAGCAGTTTTAGCCTCAATATAAACATAAGATTTCCCTGCGTTGTTTCCATGAGCCCATAGAGCCGGCAACCCAGCTTTGATGTAAACAAATCTTAATTTCACAATCCCGATATAAAATCACGTAAGCCAATCTTGGGAGCTTTTGAGCTTTGAGCTTTAATGAGGGAAGCTTTAGCATAAACATTAGCTGACTTGCAGCATAAGATCATATCTTGTAATCAGTTCAATTTTGGAGATTAATAAAAGAACACTAAGTTCACTAATTATAAAATTATTTTTTTTATCAACTTGCAAAGGCAAGAAGATTAATTGGCGCCCAACGTGGGGCATACGTTAAATAAGAAAACACATTGAAAGAATATAAAAACCTTTTAATGTAATCGTACGCCGCCAAAATTTTAAACGTGAACTAAAAAGTGTTAAAAAAATTAAACCCAACAGAAACAAAAGGTTTCTGGAACTCAATCAAAAAGTGCATTAAAAAGTTTTGATAAAAGAACAAAACAATTGTGCTTACAAAAAACAATAACGTTAACAAAAGTTAAAGAATCGATTATTAATATATAGAATATTAAATGAACAAGGTATAAAAATACCAAACCAAAAACTAAAAGTAAACAACAAAAATCTGTGACCAAACCAAAATCTAAAAGTAAACAACAAAAAACTGTGGCCAAACAATTAAAAAATATACCAAACCAAAAACTAAAAGTAAACAACAAAAATCTGTGACCAAAAAGACGATTAAGAAGGAAGGAAGGACGACCTACCCAATTTGCTGAAACCCGCAGAAAGAAGCACCACTACGTGAGCGATCGTGAATTTTCATTTAAAATTGTACTAAACCTGGACGAGTTAATTGAAAATTTAGAAAAATTAAAAGTGACTACAGATAATTCAAAAATGGCTAACAATCTAACAGCAGATATTATAGCTCAACTGATAGCAACTCACACTAGAGCACTTCAAGATCAAATTACAGAATTAAAATCACAATTAACATTATCATCTAATAATGAACAAGAATTTAGAGCAACAGTAATCAATGAAGCGATTCGATGCGATGAATCGTTTGATATAATTAAATCTTTACCTGAGTTCTCAGGAAGCCAGAACGCGTATGTAAGCTGGCGTGAAGCAGCTTGCGGCGCTATGCGAATGTATAAAGAAGGCAGTAGAAGATACGTAGGTGCTTTAACAATACTTAGAAACAAGGTCACTGGTAGGGCAAACGATGTCCTAACCAATCATGGAACCGTACTTAACTTTGAGGCGATACTTGCTAGATTAGATTTTGCATATAGTGACAAGCGTCCGATGCATATTTTGGAACAAGAATTAAGCGTATTACGACAGGGTAACTTATCAGTTCTTGACTATTACAATCTGGTCAACAAAAAATTAACTCAGATAATAAACAAAACTATCATGACATACGGCGATAAAGCCAATTTAATTAACGAATTAAATACTAAAAACAGGGATAACGCTTTGCGAGTTTTCATTACAGGCCTTAACGGCTCATTATCCAACATTTTGTTTTCTCTTAACCCAGAAAACCTTCCAAATGCTTTAGCAAAAGCTCAAGAACTAGAAGCGAATCATCAAAGAGCTAATTTCGCTTATAACCATTCCTTTAATTCGCAACAATCACATGCGAATAAAACTGAACAAACGAAGCAAAACAAATCTGATCAACCTTATAAAAAATATGATAACCGCTTGCGATTCAATCAAAGCTCGCAAAATCAGAAACATCCAAACGCTCAACCCCCTCAAGAACCGATGGATGTAGATAAATCCATTCAAATACAAAACCCGTCCTTTCAACAGAATCCAAATTTGGAGCAAGCCAATAAAAGAGGATTCTCTTCACAAACAAATTCATCAACCGAAAAAGGTTATGCGCGTAAATAATATTCAGGAGGATCATTTTTTAGAGAAGCAAGGGGAGACCTCCCATTCATCTATAGAATAGATAAACAAGTAAGAAAGCTCTAGTCGAGACTGCTCGACTAGGAAATCCCCTGAACCCTTCGGTGAACTGATATTTCAATAATTCTTCCCGTCTTTCTGCTTACAAAAGAAACACACACACTCACACATGCACACGCGGACACACATACATAGACACTCATAGGCACGCACGCATAAACACACATGGGCTGCAGTGTGGACTTACCATGGGAACTTTATTGTTTAATAACTTTTTTTGTGGACGTACGTTCTTCATGAAACTTTCAGATTGTGGTTTTATCATTACTAAGCGTGTATTTGCCAAAGCTCAAGTCTCTAGTATTTGAAATACGCCTTTTACAAAGGTAAGGGTAAGGGGGTGGATATAGGGGTGGGGGGTGAATTATAACAAAAATCGAAATTCTATCACGTGCAGTCGAGTCTAATCTTAAAATTTGGAGACTGCCAAGGTGTAGGAGATATAATTTTATAACTGCTTTTCGATAAGGTTTTTTATCGATAAAAAGATAACGGGATGAGTTATCGATTTTTAGTGATAAACTCGATAACCGCGTGCTATATACGAGCATTTTAAAAAAAGTTGAAGTCTCTAGCTTCTATATCTTCTGAAATCGACGCGTTCAAACATACGGGACAGACGGACAGGGCTAAATCGACTCAGTTCGTCGCCCTGATCAAGAATATATATACTTTATGGGGTCTGCCACGCCTCCTTCTGCCTGTTACATACATTTCAACAAAAACATTATACCCTGATTTCCCATTTTCAATGGGTTCAGGGTATAAAAAATAAACAAGCAATTAAAAGTACTAATAGATACAGGTGCTACATGTTGTTATATTAAAAAGGGAATATATGATAACCCAGAGGAGCTAGCTATTAAAAAAAGAGTAAAAACTGTAAACGGATACAGCATCATAACACACTTTCATAATATAAATATTTTCGGCAAACGATATAGATTTTATGAAATCAGTAACCTAGAAGCTGATTTGTTAATCGGCTATAATCTATTAAAAGATATCAATGCAATAATTGACCTATCAAAAGGTTCCTTGCAGTATAATAATAAAACGGAAAAAATTAATTTAGTAAATTCGAATCTAGATAAGGAGCATTGCGCCACTCCTTATCTAAATTATGAAACTCTTAAATCAGATTCATTATTCAATGTATCTGACATAGAATCATCGTCATCAAGTGACTCTGATTGCCCCAAACTGAACTTCAAGAGAAATAAGCATAAAATGAAGAAAGCTAAAAAGAGCAGGCAACAAAAAAAATTGTCGGTATCCTCTACAAGCACTTCTATATGCAAAGTAAATCATTCCATTGATAAAATGGTTAACCTCGCAAATCTTGAAGAACAAATCATTCAGGAAATTAAAACCAAACACTCCCAAATACAAATATCTCTTCCTTTTAGAACAGATATAAGAGGTGAAATCAGAACGGTAACAGATACTCCAATCTATAGTAAACAATACCCTTACCCGCATTCAGTTAATAACTTCGTTAATAAAGAGATTAATAGGATGCTAAATGATAATATAATAAGGCCAAGTAAAAGCCCTTATAACTCTCCAGTATGGGTTGTAGGAAAAAAGGGTTTTAATGAAGATGGCACACCAAAACACAGATTGGTTATCGATTATAAAAAACTGAATAGCAATACAATCCCTGATAGATATCCGATGCCAGATCCCTCGGTAATACTATCTAATTTAGGTAAAGCAAAGTTCTTCTCAACTATTGATCTAGAGTCTGGTTTTCATCAGATCTTGATGAAAAACGCAGACATTGAAAAAACCGCCTTTTCCATTAATAACGGAAAATATGAATTTCTTCGCTTGCCATTTGGACTTGCGAACGCACCTAGCATTTTCCAAAGAGCAATGGACAATATTCTACGCGACAAAATTGGTAAAACTTGCCACATCTATATAGATGACATAATAGTCTTTTCAGAAAATATCGAACAACATTTCAACGACCTACGAGAAATCATTGAAATATTATTTAAAGCCAATATGAAAATATCTCTAGAAAAATCTAAATTCTTTAAAAAAGAAATCGAATTCTTAGGATATATGGTATCTCATAATACTATCGCAACCGACCCCAAAAAGATAGAAACTATTTTGAAATATCCCCCTCCCAATAACTTGAGAGAATTACGAAGCTTTCTAGGTCTAACTAATTATTACAGAAAATTCGTACAAAACTACGCAAATATAGCCAAGCCACTGACAAAACTGCTACAAGGACATAATGGTATGATTTCAAAACACATGTCGAAAAAAACAAAAATATCTCTAAACGACGAAGCCCATTCAGCATTCGAAACTTTAAAATCACATTTAGCTACAAAGGTTGAATTAACTCAACCAGACTATTCCAAAAAGTTCGTTCTTACTACAGACGCTTCCGACATCGCTATAGGCGCCGTCCTTTCACAAGAAAATAAACCAATAACATTCATTTCAAAAACTTTAAATAAAACAGAGAGAAATTATGCAACAAACGAAAGGGAATTATATGCCATTGTCTGGGCATTAAAAAATCTTCGTAATTACTTATATGGTATTACAAATCTAGAAATTCAAACAGACCATCAACCACTTTCTTTCGCGGTTTCTGCACGAAATCCTAATTCAAAAATGAAAAGATGGCACGCCTTCATTGAGGAATTTTCCCCCACCATTCTCTATAAACCTGGGTCAACCAATATTGTTGCTGACGCATTATCCAGAGTAGTAATAAACCACATCTCCACTGAAAACAACCAAATGTCCGATAACAAACCCTCGTCTGACAATGAATCTTCATCCGATATTGAAACTATACATTCAGCCGACAGCAGCCATGATTACATATTAGAAGAAACAAAAAAACCACTAAACCAATTTAAACAGCAACTACTCATTTCAAAAAATAATTTTACTATCCATGAAAAATGTAACCCATTCAATAAAACTAGACATATTATAGAATACGATACACTAGACAACCTAATCACAATACTTAAAGAATTTCTACAGCCAAATATAACTACAGGAATCCATTGCAGTCTTGAAGACCTATACGAAATTCAAAATACGCTAAAAATCACCTTTACAAATAAATTTTTATTTACCAGAAAATTCGTCGTAGATATCGAAAACAAAAACGACCAAGAAATCATTATAGAAGAAACACATGCTCGTGCTCATAGAGGTTTCGATGAAAATCTTAAACAAATTCTTAAATATTATTATTGGCCAACACTATACAAAACTCTCAAACAATACATACGACATTGCGAAATCTGCAATAAAAATAAATACGATAGAAACCCAAAACAAATACTTATTTCCAAAGCACCAATTCCAAAAACAGAAGGTGAACAGTTACATATAGATATTTTTTATGCTCAAAAACTATCATTCATCACTTGTATAGATGCTTATTCCAAATTCCTAGTTATTAAAGAAATCAATAACAAGTCTGATATGGCTAACAAGGTATTAGAATTGATCCAAATTTTTCCATTTGCTAAATCAATAATGCTAGATAATGAACCTAGTTTTTCATCAGCACAATTCAAATCAACAATGTCCCGTTCAGGCATAACTATTTATTATGCAGACCCCAGACACAGCCTTAGTAACGGTCAAGTAGAAAGAGTTCATTCAACACTTATTGAAATTTCTCGATGCATCCAAGAAGAATTTAATATAATTGACCATTCTGAAGTCATATACCGAGCAGTTAAAAAATATAATAACAACACAATACAATCAACAACCCAACAAAAACCATGCGAAATTCTATTCAACAAAATAAATCATTCTGAATTGCCCGAAAAACTAGAATCAGCTCAATCCAAAATGCTAGAATACCATAACAAAAAAAGGATATCTAAAAATTATCAAGTAGGTGAAGTCATTTATGAAAAAAAACATGGCGAAAGAAATAAATTACAGCCGAAATATAAAAAACAAGTAGTCAAAGAAGATTTAGGAAATACAGTTAAAATAAATAATAGAGACCGCATAATTCATAAAGATAATATAAAATCTTAATAAAACAATTTTTCTTTAAATTTTAGCATGACCATTTTATACGTACTAATTACTTTACTGCCCTTCTGCCGCCCCGATATCATAAACTACTCCAATGACGACTACGTTTTACTTGAGGACGGTGACAATTTTTTATTATACGAAACATTCGGAGAAGTCTTCCACGTTACTAATTTAAGTTTTTATAATGACATATTTGAAAAAGAGCTAATATTTTTTAGTAATAGAAGTAACTCTACTGACTGGGAAATAACTATGGAACTAAATTTAATTAAAACCCTTCTTTCTCAACTTACACCCCATAGAGTCTCTAAGCGAAGTATCAATGAATTAGGTACTATTTTTAAATGGATTACAGGAACACCAGACCATAATGACATGCTAACAATTCAAAATAAAATAAACGAACTCATTGAAAATAACAATATCCAAAATCAAATTAATTCTGTAATTTTTAAAGAAATTACTAAAATAACAGATCTTCTAGAAAATATTAAATTCAATCAAGAAATATTATTGAAAAAATATCGATTAAAACTACTATCACTTGACCTGCAAAATCTGCTCGACACTATTACATTTTCAAAAGCCAACATAATAAACCCAAAAATTTTAAATAAACAAGACATGACAAACATATTTAATCACGAAGTATTCAATATTACTCTTATTGACCTCCTAGACGTATCCTCTTTTTCAATTATCTCATACCAAGGTTTAATTATAGTTTTCATAAAATATCCAACTATAAACCATAATTGTAAGTTATACCATGCTAAAGCAATTTCCCAATCAGATGGAAAACTATTTATAGACGATAAGATCGCTAAATGTAAGAACACTTTTTATCTTATAAAAAACTTTAAAGCCGAAATTTATAATACCTTTGCTCAAATTGTCTACGAAAAGAACTGCTTTATCGATTTAGTTAATAAGCAATTCACAACCTGCACAAAAATATCAGAAAAAAATAAGCCAATAGAAGTAATTACAGATGGTGCAATTTTAATATCAGGAAAAAATTTGCGTTAATAACACCTGGCTTACAGGCACTTATCTCATAACTTTCAAAACCATTGTAACCATAAACAATATTACTTACACAAACGAAAAAGAGAAACTGCTTAATTATGTAAAACATAACAAATTTACAAATTATTTAATTACTGAATATCAAACCTCTAATAACACCGAATTACGATTAGAAAATACTAATACTTTATCAAAAATTGTAATAGAATTAGAAAACAACCACACAAAAATAACATTCATTATATTTTTAATAATTTTTACATTCATTATGATAAAGCTTCTCAAATTTTGTTCAAGGAACAATTTCAACCCTATTAAATTTTTATTTTCAAACCCGTCAAATAATCAAAATATTCAAAATTCTAATATACTAAATGCCATAAATAATCAAATCGAATTTCTAATGAGAAATCGTTAAGAATCGAGGACGATCCTTCTTAAGAAAGGGGGGAGTTATCACCACGCAACTCAGGCAAATCTTATGACAAATGTAAACAACTTTCAAATAACATAATTCCCTCTATAGTATCACGCCACTCAGTCCAGACATAAAAGCTTCTTGCACTATTCCCACAGAGTAAGCAGTTTTAGCCCAATATAAACATAAGATTTCCTTGCGTTGTTTCCATGAGCCCATAAAGCCGGCAACCCAGCTTTGATGTAAACAAATCTTAATTTCACAATTCCGATATAAAATCACGTAAGCCAATCTTGGGAGCTTTTGAGCTTTGAGCTTTAATGAGGGAAGCTTTAGCATAAACATTAGCTGACTTGCAGCATAAGATCATATCTTGTAATCAGTTCAATTTTGGAGTTTAATAAAAGAACACTAAGTTCACTAATTATAAAATTATTTTTTTATCAACTTGCAAGGGCAAGAAGATTAATTTACATACACTTCATCTGGCAACTTCCTCATATCATCATCAGTATGAGTGTAATTTCTATTACTTGACTATTTATTCCTATTATTCATTTTCTAACAACTCAGATGCTTACAATTGTCCTCTAAACTTTAAATTAAACTTTGTTCGATAGCTTTCGTAATTTTTTCAAAAACTCACAAGAGGGATCTTTCAAAAATAAAGCTCATAGTACTTATAACAGGGTATAATGGTTTTGTGTAAAGTATGTAACAGGCAGA
The DNA here is from genome assembly GCA_035047565.1 of Drosophila mulleri. Classification (NCBI taxonomy): domain Eukaryota; kingdom Metazoa; phylum Arthropoda; class Insecta; order Diptera; family Drosophilidae; genus Drosophila; species Drosophila mulleri. Next base: position 190,464 of record JAWNPK010000007.1, read on the forward strand.
AGGATTCGTGGCAGACCCCATAACGTATAGAAGAGTCAATAGCCCTGTCCGTCTGTAGGAATGCGTCGATCTCAGAAGTTATAAGAGCTAGAGAGCTGAAATTTTGCATGTAGACTCGTGTATACTGCATATATTAATTTGATAGATACACACATTTTGGCATTTACAGATTTTGGATACCACGCCGCCTTCGCCTCAAATTTGTAAAAGACTTATTTCAAGTACTAGAGACTTGAGCTTTGGAATTTACATACATTTACATATTATTTATATATTTATTAATTTCTTAAAGTTATTGAAATAAACGAGAGTCAATTTAAATTAAAAAAGCGTAAAAAAAAGTACAGAATATAATTTCAAAATTTATATGATAAGAAATTGAAGTTATTGTTTTTTTCCTGAACTCGCATTTTGAATCAACGGTTAATTCAGCGAATAAAAAACAAGTAAGAAAACTCTAGTCGAGAGTGCTCGACTACGAGATCCCCTGAACCCTTCAAGCAACAGCCATTTCAATCATTTTTAGCGTTCTCTCTGCTTACACAAACACACACATACACACGCAAACACACATACATAGACACCCATAGGCGCGCACGCATGGGCTGCAGTGTGGGCTTACTATGAGAACTTAATTGTTTAATAACTTTTTTTCTGGACTTACGTTCTCCATGAAACTTTCAGATTGTGGTTTTATCATTACTATGCGTATAATTGCCAAAGCTCAAGTCTCTAGTATTTGAAATACGCTTTTTACAAATTTATGGGTGAGGGGGTGGATATAAGGGTGGGGGGTGAAATTGAACAAAAATCGAAATTCTATAACGTACATATCAGTCTACATTTAAAATTTGAATACTCTAGCTCTAAAGATATAGGAGATATAATTTTATAACTGCATTTCGATAAGGTTTTTGATCGATAAAAAATAACGGGATGAGTTATCGATTTTTAGTGATAAACTCGATATCCGCGTGCTGTATACGAGCATTTTAAAAAAAGTTGAAGTCTCTAGCTTCTATATCTTCTGAAATCGACGCGTTCAAACATACGGACAGACGGACAGACAGACGGACAGGGCTAAATCGACTCAGTTCGTCGCCCTGATCAAGAATATATATACTTTATGGGGTCTGCCACGCCTCCTTCTGCCTGTTAGATACATTTCACCAAAAACCTTATACCCTGATTTCCCATTTTCAATGGGTTCAGGGTATAAAAAGAAAACATTACAGCTCATATATCCATATATATATATCCATGCATATACATATATCTACAGTACTCCAACTCTATAATTTCCTAATCTCTTTAATCTACTGCAATAGATTTTTTTAATAAGCTAATAAGAAACCTAAAATGCAGAACCATTTTGCGACTCATTTATGCATGATATTTTTTATTTGTACACTAAATTTAAATTGTAGTCATTCGAAATGGCAATAAAAACAATAGAGACAACACGGAGTTACAAAAAATAAAGGTAAGTATATAGTATATATAGAAATAGAAGCACAAAGTTTCTAGCGGCGTATGAAATTGCGATAGCCCATAAAGGCCAAGGCCCACATGAGCCTGAGTCCACGGCGACGATGCAGCAGATCATCCGCCGACTTCGACTTGACGGGAAGCAAGCGGAGAGTTTCTAAAGGCATGTTGAGCAGCAAGCAGTGGCTGTCGTCGGCAGATGCTGCTCTCTCCGGCTCTTCAGGTAGATCCTCTTCGGGCTGCTCCTCGCTGGGCAGCGGCCGCATGGGGGACACCACAGCTGTGGGAGGGGGCGCGGCTTGCACTGCCAATCCAGCAGCAGCATCATCAGTTGGGATCTCGCTTTGGCCCTCAGTTTGTGCTCTGCTCCCATTGCTCTCGTTTCCTAATCTAGTCGTGTTCGTCAGGCTGCGCATGCTGCGCAGCGGTTGCTGTTGCTCTTGCACTCTGCTGCTGCTTCTGACCAGGCAGAGCTCACTTTGGGATTGGTTCGTCAGGTCGTTTGGTGAGCGTCGATAGCGTTGCTGTTGCTCCTTGAGCAACATGAGCAGGCCGTGCAGCAGAAACTTTTTCCTGGATATCATCTCCCGCGTGTGTCTGGCCCTCAGATCCGTAGTCGCCTCCACAGAACGCGGCCACAGGGAGCTGCTGTTCGATGCATGCCCCCGCCGCTCCCATAGTACCGTTAGCGACTTCTTGCGCTGCATCATTGCGTCCCGCTGCTGCAGCGGGCACTGGGCGCATAAGCAGGCATTTCTACTGCCGATCAAAGTCGATGTGCCCACCGATACGGATCGTTTGCGCTTGGGCGCCATCTCAGCCGTCAGCATGTCGCCCGCTTCCTGTATAGGCTTGATGTGGATCACATTGCTGGGCAAATCGCCGTACTTTGCGTATGTTGAGTCCAACATATCTCCCGACATGCTACACCTCTTCAGTGGAAACATTTATTGAGATCGAAATTCGCGGACTCTTCTTTTTTTTTTCACTTGGATAATTTATGGGAATTATGTAAAAGCGAAATTGAGTTTTCAATACTTTTGATTTATAAAATACACATAACTGTTAACTATTTGACAAACTAAACGAAGCTGAGCTGAAAAAGTCGCTGCAGCAGTGAATGTATTGCTGTTTTGCCAGTAGTCTGTCAACAAGTAAAGTGGCTTTGTGGAAAGCAGCGTACCGCACGATCGAGAAGTCTCGGGTTCGAATCATTTAATTAAAGTCTTCTATTTCTCTTATATTTTTAAATACGTTTAAATTGAAAATTTAACCACACTAAATGTATATTTTTATTAGTTTGGTTCAGGGTAGTATCTAGTCGAGCACTCTCGACTAGAGTTTCCTTACTTGTTCTTTCTAATTTCTTGTGCCTACCACCGAACCACACTCGACGACAGCTACAAACGCTGTCGTCCCGCTACAACGGGACTTTTCCAGCCTACAAAACATAATCGACCATTACAGCAGTCGCAACACACAAAATAGCAAAACCATACGCATTCACATGCTGCACTCTAAATACTCTTCACAACTTTACCATGTAGCTGCGCTCCTGTCAGACCAAATCAATCACCATACCATGTCACAGTACTCGCATTCTTTGTTCAAGGGAATCAAACACACACACACATGTATGAAGACATGCAAAGAGGGAAATAGGCAAGTAGGTAGAAAGCACAATTACAGTGTGCACCAATATATTAATACTACTTGCGCTTCGACACGGCCATCCTGACCTTAACACGCCCTCGTGTAACTCTTGCAAGAAAAAGCTTTACTCAATAAATCAATTTATTAAAAAATTATCAACCATATTTCAATCCCGTTTCATCTCGTAAATTCGTTTATTACGACTATTTTCCATGCAGAATATTATCTTCAGACTTTAGTTTTATTCTTGAACTTACAAAATTCATCTTCTTTAATTTCAACTTCCTTTATAATTCTTTACATTATCATACTTCTGATCTAAATCAAAATATCTTATGAACCACACGTCATCATCAAAACATTTGTTCTTTACTTGTGCACTATGACAAATTATTCTTTCAAGCATACAGTCTCTTTCGACCGTTTTACCTTCACTCATTTCATTGCTGTCTTGCTCAACCACTTCATCTTCAATCATTTCATTGCTGACACTTTCAACAATTTCTCTTCCATTCAGCTCATTACTGACTCTTTCAACCGTTTCTCGTTCATTCAATACATTACTGTCTCTTTCAACAGTTTCTCTATCATTCAACTCATTACTGTCTCTTGCAACAGTTACTCTCACTTACAACAGTTTCTCAAAATATTACTGTCTCTTCCAACAGCTTCTCAAAAAATTACTGTCTCTTGCAACAGCTTCTCAAAACATTACTGTCTCTTCCAACAGCTTCTCAATACATTACTGTCTCTTCCAACAGCTTCTCAAAACATTACTGTCTCTTGCAACAGCTTCTCAAAACATTACTGTCTCTTCCAACAGCTTCTCAATACATTACTGTCTCTTCCAACAGCTTCTCAGTACATTATTCTCTTCCAACAGCTTCACTTTCAGTATCATTCATATCGTCAACACAACTTTCCAAATTCAACTGATATACATACACTTCATCTGGCAACTTCCTCATATCATCATCAGTATGAGTGTAATTTCTATTACTTGACTATTTATTCCTATTATTCATTTTCTAACAACTCAGATGCTTACAATTGTCCTCTAAACTTTAAATTAAACTTTGTTCGATAGCTTTCGTAATTTTTTCAAAAACTCACAAGAGGGATCTTTCAAAAATAAAGCTCATAGTACTTATAACTTGTACATTTGCTCTAAAAACCATTTTTTTATACCCTGAACCCATTGAAAATGGGAAATCAGGGTATAATGGTTTTGTTAAAATGTATGTAACAGGTAGAAGGAGGCGTGGCACACCCCACAAAGTATATATATTCTTGATCAGGGCGACGAGCTGAGTCGATTTAGCCCTGCCCGTCTGTCTGTCTGTCCGTCTGTCCGTATGAAAGAACGCGTCGATTTCAAAGCGAGAGACATGATTTTTTTTTAAATGACCGTAAATACAGCGCGCATATCGAGTTTATCACCAAAAATCGATAACTCATCTTGTTATTTTTTTATCGATAAAAACCCTTATCGAAATGTAGTTATTAAATTATATCCCCTACATCTTTAGAGCTAGAGTCTCCAAATTTTAAATGTAGATTCATAAGTACGTTATAGAATTTCGATTTTTGTTTAATTTTACCCCCCACCCCTATATCCACCCCTTCACCAATAATTTTGTAAAAGGCGTATTTCAAATTGAGCTTCGGTACATACATGCATATTAATGATATAAATACAATCTAAAAGTTTCATGAAGAACGTACGACCACAAAAAGTTATGAAAGTTATTAAACATTTAAGTTCCTTTAAGGCTTACCCACACTGCAGCCCATGCGTGTAATTGCGTGCGCGCCTATGTGTGTCTATGTATGTATGTTTGCGTGTGTATGTGTGTGTTAGTATAAGCAGAAAGACGCTTAAAATTATGCTCGAAGGGTTCAGGGGATCTCGTTGTCGAGCAGTCTCGACTAGAGCTTTCTTACTTGTTTATTATTGACCTCTCTTTTTGGCTTGCGACCATTACAATATATGACGTGGACATAGCTGGCCGGACTGGCAAATAAAATACCCCCATCGGGTCGGTGTTACCATTGAAATTATATTCTGTACTTTGTTAGGCTTTTTAAACCCTGAACCCATTGAAAATCAGGGTATAATGGTTTTGTGTAAAGTATGTAACAGGCAGAAGGATTCGTGGCAGACCCCATAACGTATAGAAGAGTCAATATAGCCCTGTCCGTCTGTAGGAATGCGTCGATCTCAGAAGTTATAAGAGCTAGAGAGCTGAAATTTTGCATGTAGACTCGTGTATACTGCGTATATTAATTTGATAGATACACACATTTTGGCATTTACAGATTTTGGATACCACGCCGCCTTCGCCTCAAATTTGTAAAAGACTTATTTCAAGTACTAGAGACTTGAGCTTTGGAATGTACATACATTTACATTGTAACGAACCTTCGGTTTATCCCGAGTCTAAGCTGGGCTAGTTTCAGCTGACTGTGGATTCGTTGCCAACAAATTTATTTGTTGGAGCCCCTGCGATAATTAATTAGACTTTGTGATTTAGGTTTTGTAGCGTAATGGTATATTTTCTTAAATAAATATGAAATGTACACGTCACTTATGCAAATGTATGCTGGCTCGCTGGTTTGCTTAGCGACGCACACCTACTGAGCGCTTGTTCAACGCACTCCGGCTGGGAGAGTGTTGTGCTAAACACGCTAGTTGTCTGCAAGGATTTGAGAAAACGCCAGGATTCAGATCTGTAAACTCTGGCGGTTCGCACAGCTATGCAGATCCCTCCTACAATCTCGCTCACTCACAGCACAACACTAGCTTCGTTCACTCACAAGCACTTCTCTTACGCACGGCTACGCGAACTCACCCAGGTGTGCAGGCCTCGCTTACGTTGCTGATATGCACCGATGTCCTGATCGGCGCCGCTGATGATCTGCAAGGATTCCCACTGGATGTCCTTGTTGTTCCCACGATGTCCTTGCTGTTCCACGATGTCCTGGGAGTCCTGTTTGCCACTCGCGTTGACTTAATTTCGACACTTTCACTTTTGTAGCTTTCGACAGCAACACACTCTCGTATCGTGCTTCGACTTCTTTTCCGACTTCTATGATTTTTGACTCCCTGTATGGAGCCGCTGGTGGCCTTTTATACCCCAGCCACAGGCCCTGCTTCGTATGGTAACGGGGCCTGTTCGGCTCTGGAGCGGGACTTTTCTGCCGTTATCGACCCTGAAACGGTAAAGTGGCGTGATCTGGGTGACGCCACTTTCCCGCCAAATCACGTGGCAGCCTCCCATTGGCCGAAGTACCGTTGGCGCCCTACGAGTGAAAGTGTCCACTACTATCACTCGGCCCGAACGGCACTTCGGCTAGCGGTCGCCGATGATCGTCGTGCGTGCGACGCGAACCCATTGCTGAATATGTAGGAGCGACAGAGACCGTCTCTAGCCGGACTTTGACCCCCTTTCCAGTGCGAGGGTCGCTCCTACAATATTCGCGTCGCTGTGTGGAGCAACATGTATATGCACGTATATGCATATAAACGCACAGCAAATACATGCGTTTATATACATCAATACGTGCATACCTATATTGCTCCTCACACTCCCCTCTTCCTTCGGGAAAACACGAGACCATCGTGTTTGAATTTGGCGCCCGCCTCCGCTGCGCTGCTCCGTTTTGCGTCGCTCCATCCCTCGATGCTCCATTTTGCGCTGATCGCTGCTGTTAACATTCTGTTAATGTTAACAGCTGTATTTTTCCCTTACCGCTGGCAATGCTGCACTCTGCCGGTAAGTGAATGGGGCAAATATTTTTATAAGTCTCGATAAAACTTTAATAAAAATATTGTTTTTCAGGTTGGGCATCTTTTCTCTATGCCCCTTGACCTGATGGCCTGTCGCTGCCAATGCCCACGCCGGGCGCTGCTGCAAGACTCGCCTGTCGGTATTGCAGCCCCCCGGTGGCATTGGTGCACGTGCGCGCGGCAATGGCCATTTCGCCCATTTGGCGCATGTTGTCCCTCGCCGCTGGAGACGTCTCTCTGCTGATCCCTGTTGCTTCTTGGGCCCTTGGGGATGCTCCGGTGGGGCATCGCAGTCAATACATGCACTGCTGCTATGAGATCGGGCCACAGACGTCGTTCGCAAATGGACACCGGTGTCAGATCTTTGGTGTCGGTGCGCTTGTTGGCCACTCCTCTTTCGCGCACAGCTCCAGCGGAGTCGCTGGCCAGTGCGCGAGGATTCGGTTGCCAAGCTTTACCGACACCTGGCGATCCATGGCCGGTGGAGCCATTCGCGTGGCAGGCGTCTGTAGTCACACTCTCATAGCAAACAGCCACATCTCCGACTGCATGCCCGCGTGCAATATGGGCCGCCGCTGCCTCCGCCCACGCCGGACGCTCCTGCACAACTCACCTGTTGGTTCTGCAGTCTCCGGTGGCTTTGGCACTCGTGCGGCGGCCATCTGCCTCACCATATCCCTCGTCGTTCTCTCCGCTGTCGACGAAGGCGTTCCCTCATGGTTGCTGCAGTGTCTCCGTTGCTGCTGGGACTTCGTTGCGGCACTGCAGACAAATTCTTGGGTTGCTGTTGGGAGTTGGCCACATCGATGTCGTTCGCAACGGTCAATGGTGCCGAACTTAGACGCCGGCTGGCATTTTGCGGCTCACTCCTCATTCGCGCACAGCTCCAGCGAAGCCGCTGGCCAGTGCGCGAGGATCGGCCAGCAAATGCGCCGACGCCCCAGCATGGACAACCGATTGGACTCGTCGCGTGGCAGGCATCAATAGTGAACCGATCTCCCACCGGGCAACCCAAACTTATGGCTGCATGCCGCCCGTCTCCACTCGAACACTTTGTGACATGTGGACGGCGCACTCGAGCGCCGTCGGTCCACTCTGGTATCTCATCCACAAGAGGCCCGGCCCAATGCCCACATGCCCCTTTTATAGCCTATGCTGCCGCGCCGCCGCTGCGTAGGCGGCAGCATAACGGGCTCTATGTGTCCTCTGTTCAACCCACTCTAGCCTTCCCTGCCTTATGGCTGAATTCCAGGCAGGTTACAGTATCGCCCTGATACCGTTTTTCATGCTCGTTCGTGCTCTATACACAGCCCTCTATTTGCAAGCGCTGTCACTGCGTTGCATTGTTGTTGGCTGTTTTAGGTGTCGCTGTGTGTTTTGTTGTTGGCTGTTTTGACTGTCGCTCACACTGGCCTCTTCGGGCGTTAGCGATCGCTAAGCAGCCGACGTAGGCCCTTGACCCATGCCTACGCTTGCTTGCTCTCGCTTCTCTGTGTGTGTGTGTGTGCGGCAATTCTTGCCTGGAACGTTTGCGGTTTGTTGTTGGTTTTCCGCTTTCGTTAGAAAAATGCATAATTTCGGCTGCGCGCGTTGTTATTGCGCATGTACCGTAAATGGGTGCTGCTTGCGTATGCACTGCTTGTTGTTGTATCTATGCATTGTGCATTGCGCATGCACCGACAGCTAGGTTTTTCGGTGCAGTACTGTACACTGCTTGCTGTCGTGCGCGCGCAGTTCAAACAAATTGTTGTTGTGCATCCACATACCGTAATTTTCCCTGTGGCAACTGTTGTTTTCCCATCGCAGATGCATTTCGCAGCCGAAATTATGCACTTTTAGCAAAATTTTGTCGTCTTATTTTTTCTTCTTCTTTTTTTTTTGTAAGAAGCAATACACTTCGCTGTGTATTCACTCCCTCTTTTTTTTTGGAAAGAAAAAAAAAACAAAACAGCTTTATGGCTCACCCGTGTCTCCTCTCCACGGCTTGAGATCCGCCACATGTGCCGTCCTGGTCCGCTTTTCTGCCGCCGACCTGATCCGGCAGATGACTGGAGACACAAAACTGGCCACTATATATGGGCCTCCATATCGTGGTGCCAGTTTTGCTGCAAATCCCTCTGCGGCATTAGACAAGTGGCGTTCCTTTGCCCACACCTTGTCGCCTACGGCCGGCTTCCACTGACGCCTCCGTAGGTTGTAATGCCGCGCTTGATCCTGGTCAGCTCTCTCCAGGTTTCGGCGCACTTTCGTCAGCATCTGTCCATCTGCCTGCGGCTGACTGGTCTTGCAGTGCTGACACAGCTCGCAACGCTGCACGTACGCCCGCGCATCCCGATACATACCGGGCCAGTAGTATCGTGCGGCCACCCGAGCAATTGTTTTTCGGCTCCCAAGGTGGCCAGCGGCGGCTGCATCGTGGCTCTCTTCCAGCACTTGCTTGCGCCGCTCTGTTGGCACACACAGCTTCCATGTGGCCACACTCTTGTGGCCGGCTTGATGCTGGCTGTGCCGGTATAAGTTTCCAGACTTTTCGCTATAATCTGGCCACTTCTGTGGTGTTTTGCGCAGGTTCTGGCGCAGCTTGGTGAGCCAACGACATCCTGTCCCAGTTGGCGTCTCCTTACTAGCGACCAGGCGGCTCACCTCTTTTCCCAGAGGCTGCCGTGAGAGCGCATCTGTTACCACGTTCCGTCTGTCCTTCCTGCGTCGAAGATATCGCTGCTTTTTGGTCTTGTTGGTGCCCTTCACTTCCTTATCCACATGAAGCGGTTCTCGACGATCCGAAGTCGCTTCCAATGGCGTCTTGGGACCCGCTTCCATGCTGACAGCAACCATGGATAACTTCGTCTCCAGTTGGCGGCTTGGTTTGGGATTTCTTGGCCCAATTTTCAACGCCAAGCCGCCACACTCCAGTGTGGTGCCCATGCTGGCCAAGAAATCCCAGCCTAGCACCAGATCGTCGATCACTCCTGGCAGAATCAGCAACGGCATCTGTATTTGCTGATTCCCCAGGCTGATCGTCGTCTCCAGCTGCGAGTCGACCTGACTGCAACTGCCGTCCGCCAAGCGTATGCGCCGCCGTGTGGCACGCACCACGCCCACTCCTCCGAGCCTCTCAGCGAGCCTTTCACTGATGAAGCTGCTCGCGGCTCCCGTATCGATCGTGGCTTTCTGCCGTGAGGCTCCAATGGCCACGATCGCCGTCAGCCGGCTGCCTTCGTCCTGAAGACTGCCCATTAATACCGGGGGGCTCCTGGCTGCTGCTCCCGCTCGCCCCTGGATAGCGGGTGCCGCTGCTCGTTTCCCGACTGGCAGCAGCTAGCAGTTCGCACTCCGATGCGCCCACACTGCCAGCAGAAGTCCAGTGCCTTGTTACGGCACGCAAAAGCGCGATGCCCCTCCTGGCCGCACATCCGGCATGCCCAGGCTGGATTTGGGATATGTGTCCTTGCTCCGGCTGCGCCTGTCCTCGGCGCAGGAGAGGGCTTCACCTCCTCATCCATGCGACGACACTCCACGTCGCCTCCAGCGTCGTCCATGGCCATCAACCGCGTCCGGCCAGGCCGTGGCTGTTGCCGCAATCTCTCGCGGTCCCTCTCCAGCTCCTCGAACTCATCTGCCAGGTGCATCAATTCCACTAGATTGTGGAATTGATACGGCCGGGCGTACGCACGGAGATCGGGCAAGCTGTTGTTGTAGATGAGCTTCATCTCGCGGTCTGCTCCATAGCGCAGAGGCCGCATGAGAGTCTGCATCTCCACCATGTAGACCTTGAAGCTCTCATCTACCATTTGCCTCCGGCGTTTGGCGTCATCCTCCAGCTTCTCCAGATAGCCTCTGGGCAGGAAAAACTCCTGGAAGCTGCGCACGAATGTCGCCCACGCCGTCCAGTGCCGATTGTTGGCCACGTACCACTTCAAGGCCATGCCTTTCAGCAGCTCTGGCATCGCTCTCGGGATCATATCCAGATCCAGGCCATATGTGTCAGCCGACCACTCCACCTGCTCCAAGAACTCCAAAGGCTTCGTGGTGCCATCGAAGCGGAAGCTCCACTCCCTCACTTGTTTGGCCACCTTTGGGTATTCTTGAGCGGTGCTGTCGTGTCCTCGCGGCCTGATCTCTGGTTGCGGGGTAGATGTGGCTCTCATCTCGCTTTGACGCGTGTTCTGGAGTCGTGCCGTAGCGCTCGTGGAGGGCACACACAGCCGCGCCACATGTGCAAGCTCCGACTCCAGCTCGTCGTCCGCGACGGCGGTCGTTGCCTCGTCTCTGAGTGAGGCACGGCGTCCATGCAGTCGCCCCAATTCGGCGATCCTCAGTGAGTAAGGAATGCTTCCTTCATTCCTCTCAACCCACTCGCCGAACTGTCTCCGCATGACGTCCAGTGTGCCTGACAAGCTCACTCCGAACTCGTCGCCGTAACGCAGCACTTCATCTTTTTTTAGATTATATACCCACGCTCGCACCATGTTCACAAATATCTACTAATTTAACTCTTATCGCAGGGCCCCACGTTGGGCGCCAGTTGTAACGAACCTTCGGTTTATCCCGAGTCTAAGCTGGGCTAGTTTCAGCTGACTGTGGATTCGTTGCCAACAAATTTATTTGTTGGAGCCCCTGCGATAATTAATTAGACTTTGTGATTTAGGTTTTGTAGCGTAATGGTATATTTTCTTAAATAAATATGAAATGTACACGTCACTTATGCAAATGTATGCTGGCTCGCTGGTTTGCTTAGCGACGCACACCTACTGAGCGCTTGTTCAACGCACTCCGGCTGGGAGAGTGTTGTGCTAAACACGCTAGTTGTCTGCAAGGATTTGAGAAAACGCCAGGATTCAGATCTGTAAACTCTGGCGGTTCGCACAGCTATGCAGATCCCTCCTACAATCTCGCTCACTCACAGCACAACACTAGCTTCGTTCACTCACAAGCACTTCTCTTACGCACGGCTACGCGAACTCACCCAGGTGTGCAGGCCTCGCTTACGTTGCTGATATGCACCGATGTCCTGATCGGCGCCGCTGATGATCTGCAAGGATTCCCACTGGATGTCCTTGTTGTTCCCACGATGTCCTTGCTGTTCCACGATGTCCTGGGAGTCCTGTTTGCCACTCGCGTTGACTTAATTTCGACACTTTCACTTTTGTAGCTTTCGACAGCAACACACTCTCGTATCGTGCTTCGACTTCTTTTCCGACTTCTATGATTTTTGACTCCCTGTATGGAGCCGCTGGTGGCCTTTTATACCCCAGCCACAGGCCCTGCTTCGTATGGTAACGGGGCCTGTTCGGCTCTGGAGCGGGACTTTTCTGCCGTTATCGACCCTGAAACGGTAAAGTGGCGTGATCTGGGTGACGCCACTTTCCCGCCAAATCACGTGGCAGCCTCCCATTGGCCGAAGTACCGTTGGCGCCCTACGAGTGAAAGTGTCCACTACTATCACTCGGCCCGAACGGCACTTCGGCTAGCGGTCGCCGATGATCGTCGTGCGTGCGACGCGAACCCATTGCTGAATATGTAGGAGCGACAGAGACCGTCTCTAGCCGGACTTTGACCCCCTTTCCAGTGCGAGGGTCGCTCCTACAATATTCGCGTCGCTGTGTGGAGCAACATGTATATGCACGTATATGCATATAAACGCACAGCAAATACATGCGTTTATATACATCAATACGTGCATACCTATATTGCTCCTCACAACATATTATTTATATATTTATTAATTTCTTAAAGCTATTGAAATAAACGAGAGTCAATTTAAATTAAAAAAGCGTAAACAAAGTACAGAATATAATTTCAAAATTTATATGATAAGAAATTGAAGTTATTTTTTTTTTCCTGAACTCGCATTTTGAATCAACGGTTAATTCAACAATAAAAAAAAAGAAAACATTACAGCTCATATATCCATATATACATATCCATGCATATACATATATCTAAAGTACTCCAACTCTATAATTTCCTAATCTCTTTAATCTACTGCAATAGATTTTTTTAATAAGCTAATAAGAAAACTAAAATGCAGAACCATTTTGCGACTCATTTATGCATGATATTTTTTATCTGTACACTAAATTTAAATTGTAGTCATTCGAAATGACAATAAAAACAATAGAGACAACACGGAGTTACAAAAAATAAAGGTAAGTATATAGTATATATATAGAAATAGAAGCACAAAGTTTCTAGCGGCGTATGAAATTGCGGTAGCCCATAAAGGCCAAGGCCCACATGAGCCTGAGTCCACGGCGACGATGCAGCAGATCATCCGCCGACTTCGACTTGACGGGAAGCAAGCGGAGAGTTTCTAAAGGCATGTTGAGAAGCAAGCAGTGGCTGTCGTCGGCAGATGCTGCTCTCTCCGGCTCTTCAGGTAGATCCTCTTCAGGCTGCTCATCGCTGGGCAGAGGCCGCATGGTGGACACCACAGCTGTGGGAGGGGGCGCGGCTTGCACTGCCAATCCATCCTTACTTGTTCTTTCTAATTTCTTGTGCCTACCACCGAACCACACTCGACGACAGCTACAAACGCTGTCGGCCCGCTACAACGGGACTTTTCCAGCCTACAAAATCGACCATTACAGCAGTCGCAACACACAAAATAGCAAAACCATACGCATTCACATGCTGCACTCTAAATACTCTTCACAACTTTACCATGCATGCTGCGGTCGTGTCAGACCAAAACAATCACCATACCCTGTCACAGTACTCGCATTCTTTGTTCAAGGGAATCGAACACACACACGCACATGTATGAAGCATGCAAAGAGGGAAATAGGCAAGTAGGTAGAAAGCACAATTACAGTGTGCACCAATATATTAATACTACTTGCACTTCGACACGGCCATCCTGACCTTAACACGGCCTCGTGTAACTCTTGCAAGAAAAAGCTTTACTCAATAAATCAATTTATTCAAAAATTATCAACCATATTTCAATCCCGTTTCATCTCGTAAATTCGTTTATTACGACTATTTTCCATGCAGAATATTATCTTCAGACTTTAGTTTTATTCTTGAACTTACATAATTCATCTTCTTTAATTTCAACTTCCTTTATAATTCTTTACATTATCATACTTCTGATCTAAATCAAAATATCTTATGAACCACACGTCATCATCAAAACATTTGTTCTTTACTTGTGCACTATGACAAATTATTCTTTCAAGCATACAGTCTCTTTCGACCGTTTTACCTTCACTCATTTCATTGCTGTCTTGCTCAACCACTTCATCTTCAATCATTTCATTGCTGACTCTTTCAACAATTTCTCTTCCATTCAGCTCATTACTGACTCTTTCAACCGTTTCTCGTTCATTCAATACATTACTGTCTCTTTCAACAGTTTCTCTATCATTCAACTCATTACTGTCTCTAGCAACAGTTTCTCTATCATTCAACTCATTACTGTCTCTTGCAACAGTTACTCTCACTTACAACAGTTTCTCAAAATATTACTGTCTCTTCCAACAGCTTCTCAAAACATTACTGTCTCTTGCAACAGCTTCTCAAAACATTACTGTCTCTTCCAACAGCTTCTCAATACATTACTGTCTCTTCTAACAGCTTCTCAAAACATTACTGTCTCTTCCAACAGCTTCTCAGTACATTACTGTCTCTTCCAACAGCTTCACTTTCAGTATCATTCATATCGTCAACACAACTTTCCAAATTCAACTGATATACATACACTTCATCTGGCAACTTCCTCATATCATCATGAGTATGATTGTATTTTCTATTATTTGACTATTTATTCCTATTATTCATTTTCTAACAACTCAGATGCTTACAATTGTCCTCTAAACTTTAAATTAAACTTTGTTCGATAGCTTTCGTACTTTTTTCAAAAACTCACAAGAGGGATCTTTCAAAAATAAAGCTCATAGTACTTATAACTTGTACATTTGCTCTAAAAACCATTTGTTTATACCCTGAACCCATTGAAAATGGGAAATCAGGGTATAATGGTTTTGTTAAAATGTATGTAACAGGTAGAAGGAGGCGTGGCACACCCCAAAAAGTATATATATTCTTGATCAGGGCGACGAGCTGAGTCGATTTAGCCCTGCCCGTCTGTCTGTCTGTCCGTCTGTCCGTATGAAAGAACGCGTCGATTTCAGAAGATATAAAAGCGAGAGACTTGAATTTTTTTGAAATTTTATATCGAGTTTATCACCAAAAATCGATAACTCATCTTGTTATTTTTTTATCGATAAAAACCCTTATCGAAATGTAGTTATTAAATTATATCCCCTACATCTTTAGAGCTAGAGTCTCCAAATTTTAAATGTAGATTCATAAGTACGTTATAGAATTTCGATTTTTGTTTAATTTTACCCCCCACCCCTATATCCACCCCTTCACCAATAATTTTGTAAAAGGCGTATTTCAAATTGAGCTTCGGTACATACATGCATATTAATGATATAAATACAATCTAAAAGTTTCATGAAGAACGTACGACCACAAAAAGTTATTAAAGTTATTAAACATTCAAGTTCCTTTAAGGCTTACCCACACTGCAGCCCATGCGTGTAATTGTGTGCGCGCCTATGTGTGTCTATGTATGTATGTTTGCGTGTGTATGTGTGTGTTAGTATAAGCAGAAAGACGCTTAAAATTATGCTCGAAGGGTTCAGGGGATCTCGTTGTCGAGCAGTCTCGACTAGAGCTTTCTTACTTGTTTATTATTGACCTCTCTTTTTGGCTTGCGACCATTACAATATATGACGTGGACATAGCTGGCCGGACTGGCAAATAAAATACCCCCATCGGGTCGGTGTTACCATTGAAATTATATTCTGTACTTTGTTAGGCTTTTTAAACCCTGAACCCATTGAAAATCAGGGTATAATGGTTTTGTGTAAAGTATGTAACAGGCAGAAGGATTCGTGGCAGACCCCATAACGTATAGAAGAGTCAATATAGCCCTGTCCGTCTGTAGGAATGCGTCGATCTCAGAAGTTATAAGAGCTAGAGAGCTGAAATTTTGCATGTAGACTCGTGTATACTGCGTATATTAATTTGATAGATACACACATTTTGGCATTTACAGATTTTGGATACCACGCCGCCTTCGCCTCAAATTTGTAAAAGACTTATTTCAAGTACTAGAGACTTGAGCTTTGGAATGTACATACATTTACATATTATTTATATATTTATTAATTTCTTAAAGCTATTGAAATAAACGAGAGTCAATTTAAATTAAAAAAGCGTAAACAAAGTACAGAATATAATTTCAAAATTTATATGATAAGAAATTGAAGTTATTTTTTTTTCCTGAACTCGCATTTTGAATCAACGGTTAATTCAGCAATAAAAAAAAAGAAAACATTACAGCTCATATATCCATATATACATATCCATGCATATACATATATCTAAAGTACTCCAACTCTATAATTTCCTAATCTCTTTAATCTACTGCAATAGATTTTTTTAATAAGCTAATAAGAAAACTAAAATGCAGAACCATTTTGCGACTCATTTATGCATATTTTTTATTTGTACACTAAATTTAAATTGTAGTCATTCGAAATGACAATAAAAACAATAGAGACAACACGGAGTTACAAAAAATAAAGGTAAGTATATAGTATATATATAGAAATAGAAGCACAAAGTTTCTAGCGGCGTATGAAATTGCGGTAGCCCATAAAGGCCAAGGCCCACATGAGCCTGAGTCCACGGCGACGATGCAGCAGATCATCCGCCGACTTCGACTTGACGGGAAGCAAGCGGAGAGTTTCTAAAGGCATGTTGAGAAGCAAGCAGTGGCTGTCGTCGGCAGATGCTGCTCTCTCCGGCTCTTCAGGTAGATCCTCTTCAGGCTGCTCATCGCTGGGCAGCGGCCGATGGTGGGGATGGAGTTATATGATAGAATAATGTTTTTTGTTTAATTCATTTTTGAGGGTGGGAGAAGGTTATTAAGTAATGAAAGATTTTTGGTGGGTTGTATTAATATTTAAAACATGGTGGACACCACAGCTGTGGGAGGGGGCGCGGCTTGCACTGCCAATCCATCCTTACTTGTTCTTTCTAATTTCTTGTGCCTACCACCGAACCACACTCGACGACAGCTACAAACGCTGTCGGCCCGCTACAACGGGACTTTTCCAGCCTACAAAATCGACCATTACAGCAGTCGCAACACACAAAATAGCAAAACCATACGCATTCACATGCTGCACTCTAAATACTCTTCACAACTTTACCATGCATGCTGCGGTCGTGTCAGACCAAAACAATCACCATACCCTGTCACAGTACTCGCATTCTTTGTTCAAGGGAATCGAACACACACACGCACATGTATGAAGCATGCAAAGAGGGAAATAGGCAAGTATGTAGGTAGAAAGCACAATTACAGTGTGCACCAATATATTAATACTACTTGCACTTCGACACGGCCATCCTGACCTTAACACGGCCTCGTGTAACTCTTGCAAGAAAAAGCTTTACTCAATAAATCAATTTATTCAAAAATTATCAACCATATTTCAATCCCGTTTCATCTCGTAAATTCGTTTATTACGACTATTTTCCATGCAGAATATTATCTTCAGACTTTAGTTTTATTCTTGAACTTACATAATTCATCTTCTTTAATTTCAACTTCCTTTATAATTCTTTACATTATCATACTTCTGATCTAAATCAAAATATCTTATGAACCACACGTCATCATCAAAACATTTGTTCTTTACTTGTGCACTATGACAAATTATTCTTTCAAGCATACAGTCTCTTTCGACCGTTTTACCTTCACTCATTTCATTGCTGTCTTGCTCAACCACTTCATCTTCAATCATTTCATTGCTGACTCTTTCAACAATTTCTCTTCCATTCAGCTCATTACTGACTCTTTCAACCGTTTCTCGTTCATTCAATACATTACTGTCTCTTTCAACAGTTTCTCTATCATTCAACTCATTACTGTCTCTAGCAACAGTTTCTCTATCATTCAACTCATTACTGTCTCTTGCAACAGTTACTCTCACTTACAACAGTTTCTCAAAATATTACTGTCTCTTCCAACAGCTTCTCAAAACATTACTGTCTCTTGCAACAGCTTCTCAAAACATTACTGTCTCTTCCAACAGCTTCTCAATACATTACTGTCTCTTCTAACAGCTTCTCAAAACATTACTGTCTCTTCCAACAGCTTCTCAGTACATTACTGTCTCTTCCAACAGCTTCACTTTCAGTATCATTCATATCGTCAACACAACTTTCCAAATTCAACTGATATACATACACTTCATCTGGCAACTTCCTCATATCATCATGAGTATGATTGTATTTTCTATTATTTGACTATTTATTCCTATTATTCATTTTCTAACAACTCAGATGCTTACAATTGTCCTCTAAACTTTAAATTAAACTTTGTTCGATAGCTTTCGTACTTTTTTCAAAAACTCACAAGAGGGATCTTTCAAAAATAAAGCTCATAGTACTTATAACTTGTACATTTGCTCTAAAAACCATTTTTTTATACCCTGAACCCATTGAAAATGGGAAATCAGGGTATAATGGTTTTGTTAAAATGTATGTAACAGGTAGAAGGAGGCGTGGCACACCCCAAAAAGTATATATATTCTTGATCAGGGCGACGAGCTGAGTCGATTTAGCCCTGCCCGTCTGTCTGTCCGTCCGTCTGTCCGTATGAAAGAACGCGTCGATTTCAGAAGATATAAAAGCGAGAGACTTGAATTTTTTTGAAATGACGGTTTATATCGAGTTTATCACCAAAAATCGATAACTCATCTTGTTATTTTTTTATCGATAAAAACCCTTATCGAAATGTAGTTATTAAATTATATCCCCTACATCTTTAGAGCTAGAGTCTCCAAATTTTAAATGTAGATTCATAAGTACGTTATAGAATTTCGATTTTTGTTTAATTTTACCCCCCACCCCTATATCCACCCCCTCACCAATAAGTTTGTAAAAGGCGTATTTCAAATATTAGAGTTGAGCTTCGGTACATACATGCATATTAATGATATAAATACAATCTAAAAGTTTCATGAAGAACGTACGACCACAAAAAGTTATTAAAGTTATTAAACATTTAAGTTCCTTTAAGGCTTACCCACACTGCAGCCCATGCGTGTAATTGCGTGCGCGCCTATGTGTGTCTATGTATGTATGTTTGCGTGTGTATGTGTGTGTTAGTATAAGCAGAAAGACGCTTAAAATTATGCTCGAAGGGTTCAGGGGATCTCGTTGTCGAGCAGTCTCGACTAGAGCTTTCTTACTTGTTTATTATTGACCTCTCTTTTTGGCTTGCGACCATTACAATATATGACGTGGACATAGCTGGCCGGACTGGCAAATAAAATACCCCCATCGGGTCGGTGTTACCATTGAAATTATATTCTGTACTTTGTTAGGCTTTTTAAACCCTGAACCCATTGAAAATCAGGGTATAATGGTTTTGTGTAAAGTATGTAACAGGCAGAAGGATTCGTGGCAGACCCCATAACGTATAGAAGAGTCAATATAGCCCTGTCCGTCTGTAGGAATGCGTCGATCTCAGAAGTTATAAGAGCTAGAGAGCTGAAATTTTGCATGTAGACTCGTGTATACTGCGTATATTAATTTGATAGATACACACATTTTGGCATTTACAGATTTTGGATACCACGCCGCCTTCGCCTCAAATTTGTAAAAGACTTATTTCAAGTACTAGAGACTTGAGCTTTGGAATGTACATACATTTACATATTATTTATATATTTATTAATTTCTTAAAGCTATTGAAATAAACGAGAGTCAATTTAAATTAAAAAAGCGTAAACAAAGTACAGAATATAATTTCAAAATTTATATGATAAGAAATTGAAGTTATTTTTTTTTTCCTGAACTCGCATTTTGAATCAACGGTTAATTCAGCAATAAAAAAAAAGAAAACATTACAGCTCATATATCCATATATACATATCCATGCATATACATATATCTACAGTACTCCAACTCTATAATTTCCTAATCTCTTTAATCTACTGCAATAGATTTTTTTAATAAGCTAATAAGAAACCTAAAATGCAGAACCATTTTGCGACTCATTTATGCATGATATTTTTTATTTGTACACTAAATTTAAATTGTAGTCATTCGAAATGGCAATAAAAACAATAGAGACAACACGGAGTTACAAAAAATAAAGGTAAGTATATATATAGAAATAGAAGCACAAAGTTTCTAGCGGCGTATGAAATTGCGGTAGCCCATAAAGGCCAAGGCCCACATGAGCCTGAGTCCACGGCGACGATGCAGCAGATCATCCGCCGACTTCGACTTGACGGGAAGCAAGCGGAGAGTTTCTAAAGGCATGTTGAGCAGCAAGCAGTGGCTGTCGTCGGCAGATGCTGCTCTCTCCGGCTCTTCAGGTAGATCCTCTTCAGGCTGCTCCTCGCTGGGCAGCGGCCGCATGGGGGACACCACAGCTGTGGGAGGGGGCGCGGCTTGCACTGCCAATCCAGCAGCAGCATCATCAGTTGGGATCTCGCTTTGGCCCTCAGTTTGTGCTCTGCTCCCATTGCTCTCGCTTCCTAATCCAGTCGTGTTCGTCAGGCTGCGCATGCTGCGCAGCGGTTGCTGTTGCTCTTGCACTCTGCTGCTGCTCCTGACCAGGCAGAGCTCACTTTGGGATTGGTTCGTCAGGTCGTTTGGTGAGCGTCGATAGCGTTGCTGTTGCTCCTTGAGCAACATGAGCAGGCCGTGCAGCAGAAACTTTTTCCTGGATATCATCTCCCGCGTGTGTCTGGCCCTCAGATCCGTAGTCGCCTCCACAGAACGCGGCCACAGGGAGCTGCTGTTCGATGCATGCCCCCGCCGCTCCCATAGTACCGTTAGCGACTTCTTGCGCTGCATCATTGCGTCCCGCTGCTGCAGCGGGCACTGGGCGCATAAGCAGGCATTTCTACTGCCGATCAAGGTCGAGGTGCCCACCGATACGGATCGTTTGCGCTTGGGCGCCATCTCAGCCGTCAGCATGTCGCCCGCTTCCTGTATAGGCTTGATGTGGACCACATTGCTGGGCAAATCGCCGTACTTTGCGTATGTTGAGTCCAACATATCTCCCGACATGCTACACCTCTTCAGTGGAAACATTTATTGAGATCGAAATTCGCGGACTCTTTTCTTTTTTTTTTCACTTGGATAATTTATGGGAATTATATAAAAGCGAAATTGAGTTTTCAATACTTTTGATTTATAAAATACACATAACTGTTAACTATTTGACAAACTAAACGAAGCTGAGCTGAAAAAGTCACAGCAGTTTTCCTACACATGTGCACACACATTAAAATAAACAATTAGTTTAGTTTCGATTTGCTAGATGGCGCTGCAGCAGTGAATGTATTGCTGTTTTGCCATTAGTCTGTCAACAAGTAAAGTGGCGTTGTGGAAAGCAGCGTGCCGCACGATCGAGAAGTCTCGGGTTCGAATCCCAGAGAGGGCGCAATTTAGGTTAACTTTTTTAATTGTTTTAAAATATTCAAGTATTTAATTAAATGAGTCTTCTATTTCTCTTATATTTTTAAATACGTTTAAATTGAAAATTTAACCACACTAAATGTATATTTTTATTAGTTTGGTTCAGGGTAGTATCTAGTCGAGCACTCTCGACTAGAGTTTCCTTACTTGTTCTTTCTAATTTCTTGTGCCTACCACCGAACCACACTCGACGACAGCTACAAACGCTGTCGTCCCGCTACAACGGGACTTTTCCAGCCTACAAAACATAATCGACCATTACAGCAGTCGCAACACACAAAATAGCAAAACCATACGCATTCACATGCTGCACTCTAAATACTCTTCACAACTTTACCATGCATGCTGCGGTCGTGTCAGACCAAAACAATCACCATACCCTGTCACAGTACTCGCATTCTTTGTTCAAGGGAATCGAACACACATACGCACATGTATGAAGCATGCAAAGAGGGAAATAGGCAAATACTACTTGCGCTTCGACACGGCCATCCTGACATTAACACGGCCTCGTGTAACTCTTGCAAGAAAAAGCTTTACTCAATAAATCAATTTATTCAAAAATTATCAATCATATTTCAATCCCGCATCATCTCGTAAATTCGTTTATTACGACTATTTTCCATGCAGAATATTATCTTCAGGCTTTAGTATTTATTCTTGAACTTACATAATTCATCTTCTTTAATTTCAACTTCCTTTATAATTCTTTACATTATCATACTTCTGATCTAAATCAAAATATCTTATGAACCACACGTCATCATCAAAACATTTGTTCTTTACTTGTGCACTATGACAAATTATTCTTTCAAGCATACAGTCTCTTTCGACCGTTTTACCTTCACTCATTTCATTGCTGTCTTGCTCAACCACTTCATCTTCAATCATTTCATTGCTGACTCTTTCAACAATTTCTCTTCCATTCAGCTCATTACTGACTCTTTCAACCGTTTCTCGTTCATTCAATACATTACTGTCTCTAGCAACAGTTTCTCTATCATTCAACTCATTACTGTCTCTTGCAACAGTTACTCTCACTTACAACAGTTTCTCAAAATATTACTGTCTCTTCCAACAGCTTCTCAAAACATTACTGTCTCTTGCAACAGCTTCTCAAAACATTACTGTCTCTTCCAACAGCTTCTCAATACATTACTGTCTCTTCTAACAGCTTCTCAAAACATTACTGTCTCTTCCAACAGCTTCTCAGTACATTACTGTCTCTTCCAACAGCTTCACTTTCAGTATCATTCATATCGTCAACACAACTTTCCAAATTCAACTGAAATACATACACTTCATCTGGCAACTTCCTCATATCATCATGAGTATGATTGTATTTTCTATTATTTGACTATTTATTCCTATTATTCATTTTCTAACAACTCAGATGCTTACAATTGTCCTCTAAACTTTAAATTAAACTTTGTTCGATAGCTTTCGTAATTTTTTCAAAAACTCACAAGAGGGATCTTTCAAAAATAAAGCTCATAGTACTTATAACTTGTACATTTGCTCTAAAAACCATTTTTTTATACCCTGAACCCATTGAAAATGGGAAATCAGGGTATAATGGTTTTGTTAAAATGTATGTAACAGGTAGAAGGAGGCGTGGCACACCCCAAAAAGTATATATATTCTTGATCAGGGCGACGAGCTGAGTCGATTTAGCCCTGCCCGTCTGTCTGTCCGCGGTCTGTCCGTCTGTCCGTATGAAATAACGCGTCGATTTCAGAAGATATAAAAGCGAGAGACTTGAATTTTTTTTAAATGACCGTAAATACAGCGCGCATATCGAGTTTATCACCAAAAATCGATAACTCATCTTGTTATTTTTTTTATCGATAAAAACCCTTATCGAAATGTCAGTTATTAAATTATATACTCCTACATCTTTAGAGCTAGAGTCTCCAAATTTTAAATGTAGATTCATAGGTACGTTGTAGAATTTCGATTTTTGTTATAATTTTACCCCCCACCCCTATATCCACCCCCTCACCATCACCTTTGTAAAAGGCGTATTTCAAATACTAGAGACTTGAGCTTCGGTACATACATACATATTAATGATATAAACACAATCTAAAAGTTCCATGAAGAACGTACGTCCACAAAAAGTTATTAAAGTTATTAAACAATTAAGTTCCTTTAAGGCTTACCCACACTGCAGCCCATGCGTCTTTATGCGTGCACGCCTATGTGTGTCTATGTATGTGTGTTTGCGTGTGTATGTGTGTGTGTTAGTATAAGCAGAAGACGCTTAAAAGTTGCTCGAAGGGTTCAGGGGATCTCGTTGTCAGGCAGTCCCGACTAGAGCTTTCTTACTTGTTTATTATTGACCTCTCTTTTTGGCTTGCGACCATTACAATATATGACGTGGACATAGCTGGCCGGACTGGCAAATAAAATACCCCCGGGTCGGTGTTACCATTGAAATTATATTCTGTACTTTGTTAGGCTTTTTAAACCCTGAACCCATTGAAAATCAGGGTATAATGGTTTTGTGTAAAGTATGTAACAGGCAGAAGGATTCGTGGCAGACCCCATAACGTATAGAAGAGTCAATATAGCTGTTGCATTTTAGCTTATTTTAATGCTATTTAGTATT
Organism: Drosophila mulleri; assembly: GCA_035047565.1. Taxonomy (NCBI): domain Eukaryota; kingdom Metazoa; phylum Arthropoda; class Insecta; order Diptera; family Drosophilidae; genus Drosophila; species Drosophila mulleri. Next base: position 214,532 of record JAWNPK010000007.1, read on the forward strand.
TTTCAAAGCTTGAAAATTAATGAAAGCTTATAGCTTGAGATCTAGCTTATTTCAAATTTAATTTGTTATTTTGGTTGAAATTAGTAAGTTTCTATTTTTTGTGAGTATTGAAATTATCAGTAGATTTTAGAGTGGGCTGTCTTTGGGTAAACGTCGTCGGCTGATCGCACATTTGTTCTAGATGAGCCGAATTTCTGGTTTATGTCATGCATGCTTGATGAATAGACATATGTAGAGCATAGGAGAATGCATTGACATTATGAAAGTGGTTATAAGCGGGTGTGATCGAGCCGGGGTACATTCAGTAAGTTCATTGTGCAAGGTCATATGGCTCGATAGTTAAATTCAAATCGTCGCGGTACGTGAAGTGTGTCTTGTTACTATATTTTCTTGTTTAAATAACTTATTGCGTTGCCCACATATACCGTTGTGTTTCATTTAGGAAAACCTCACAGAAAAATGCCGAAAGTTACCTACAAACAAAATTTTCGCAATTCGTGGACAAAGTGTCCTAATTTAAGAGTGGTTATGCAAAGTGCCAACTGACCCTACAAAGCGTACTGCTGCTTTTGTAAAGCGACTTTTGGGGCCAGTTGTGCGAATTACGCAGCTGCTGCCACAAAGAAACGTTCTCTAGTGAGGCTGCACAAACATCTTTTGTTCAAGCATCCAACGGAGAGCAGGAGGCTGCACTATGCCTATATTTCAGACTCGGCTTAGAACCTATCGACCATTTTAACTGTTTCACAGTTTATCTTCCGCCCTGTCAACATAAAATTAAGAACATTGTACCTTAACTTTTGCTTGCTTTTAAGATTTCGATGGCTGTTTTTTTTGTAGTTTTGGGTTTTGTTTATTTTTATGGAATTGAGTTTTTGTTATTATTTTTTTTTTTATTTTTTTTTTTTTTTGTTTTTTTTTTTTTTTTTTTTTTTTGATCGCTGTGGAGTGAGTGATTGCAGTAGACTCGTATGTATACTGCGTATATAAATTTGATAGATACACACATGTTAGTATTTACAGATTTTGGATACCACGCCGCCTTCGCCACAAATTTGTAAAAGACTTATTTCAAGTACTAGAGACTTGAGCTTTGGAATGTACATACATTTACATATTATTTATATATTTATTAATTTCTTAAAGCTATTGAAATAAACGAGAGTCAATTTAAATTAAAAAAGCCTAAACAAAGTACAGAATATAATTTAAAAATTTATATGATAAGAAATTAAAGTCCTTTTTTTTTACTGAACTCGCATTTTGAATCAACGGTTAATTTAGCAATAAAAAAAAAGAAAACATTACCGCTCATATATCCTGCATAAGAAACCTAAAATGCAGAACCATTTTGCGACTCATTTATGCATATTTTTTATTTGTACACAAAATTTAAATTGTAGTCATTCGAAATGGCAATAAAAACAATAGAGACAACACGGAGTTACAAAAAATAAAGGTAAGTATATAGTGTATATATAGAAATAGAAGCACAAAGTTTCTAGCGGCGTATGAAATTGCGATAGCCCATAAAGGCCAAGGCCCACATGAGCCTGAGTCCACGACGACGATGCAGCAGATCATCCGCCGACTTCGACTTGACGGGAAGCAAGCGGGGAGTTTCTAAAGGCATGTTGAGCAGCAAGCAGTGGCTGTCGTCGGCAGATGCTGCTCTCTCCGGCTCTTCAGGTAGATCCTCTTCAGGCTGCTCCTCGCTGGGCAGCGGCCCACAGCTGTGGGAGGGGGCGCGGCTTGCACTGTCAATCCAGCAGCAGCATCATCAGTTGGGATCTCGCTTTGGCCCTCAGTTTGTGCTCTGCTCCCATTGCTCTCGCTTCCTAATCCAGTCGTGTTCGTCAGGCTGCGTGTGCTGCGCAGCGGTTGCTGTTGCTCTTGCACTCTGCTGCTGGTCCTGACCAGGCAGAGCTCACTTTGGGATCGGTTCGTCAGGTCGTTCGGTGAGCGTCGATAGCGTTGCTGTTGCTCCTTGAGCAACATCAGCAGGCCGTGCAGCAGAAACTTTTTCCTGGATATCATCTCCCGCATGTGCCTGGCCCTCAGATCCGTAGTCGCCTCCACAGAACGCGGCCACAGGGAGCTGCTGTTCGATGCATGCCCCCGCCGCTCCCATAGTACCGTTAGCGACTTCTTGCGCTGCATCATTGCGTCCCGCTGCTGCAGCGGGCACTGGGCGTATAAGCAGGCATTTCTACTGCCGATCAAGGTCGAGGTGCCCACCGATACGGATCGTTTGCGCTTAGGCGCCATCTCAGCCGTCAGCATGTCGCCCGCCTCCTGTATAGGCTTGATGTGGACCACATTGCTGGGCGAATCGCCGTACTTTGCGTATGTTGAGTCCAACATATCTCCCGACATGCTACACCTCTTCAGTGGAAACATTTATTGAGATCGAAATTCGCGGACTCTTTCTTTTTTTTTTCACTTGGATAATTTATGGGAATTATGTAAAAGCGAAATTGTGTTTTCAATACTTTTGATTTATCAAATACACATAACTGTTAACTATTTGACAAACTAAACGAAGCTGAGCTGAAAAAGCAAAGACTAACAAAATGTAGCTGAATTTTAGAGTATTTGCGCAAGGAGTGCTGCAAGCCAAAGTGCAGCAACCGGGGGTGGGGAAAAAAGGACGATCCATATGTTAAGTGAAATGGAAAGCTGTGAAAATAGGGATAGCAACAACGGGACATCTCCTTGATGGCAGCTGGAAGGTGGAGATGGAGGTGTAGGTGGAGATGCCTTTGATTTCATGCTGACATTTTATTGGCAACTGCTGCCACTGCTCCTGCCACTGTCACTACTCCTGCTCCTGCCTTCTTATACACGCGCTCACTTTTATGTGTGTATGTGTGTGTGTATGTACACATAAATGCGTACTCTAGCGTGTTCTAAGAATCTCAAATGCGAATGATTTGTTTTTGCATTGTTCTTGAAGTTTTCAACCGCTACTCTGGCTTTTCATAACAAGAATGTCATATCGTTTTATTTACGGTTGTTGAAAGCAAGTTGTAGCGCTGTCGGCACAGGCGCCGGTTTAATGCGTTTTAGTTATTTTGACAAACATAATATTTGGCTTGGGTGCGAGTTCAAATCCTGCGGAAAACTATTTTTTGTAAATTGCAAATTTTTGTTATTTTAGCTTCTTTTAAATTTTTTTAATTTTATCAAAATGTTTACTTCCATTTTATCAATGCCTATTAAGCCTATTTGTATATACATAAACATTCATAGAAGGCTCACGCATATAAATTTCGCAATTTGATACTACAAATGCGGATTGCCACGCCCCTAGTGGCCATAGACGCCTCTTTTTGGCCTGTTCTTAGAACGAGCTAACGGTAACGTACATGCCAAATTTGAATGCTTACGCTCCAAAAATGTGAAAATTACATGGTATTTTTCGATATGCCACGCCCCCAAAGTGGCGTAACTATTATTTTTGGGACATCGATAGAGGATGTTACCAGTAACTCAACTAACCAAATTTGAAGCATCTACCTCTTAAACTGTAGGAGATATAAGCTATTGCGGGTTGCCACGCCCCTTTGGGCGGACATATATCCATCATAGCTCGTTGGACTTAAGATTTCACCCCGCGTATACATACCAAATTTTAGGTCTCTAGCATCAATAGTGCCTGAAATATAGCAAAATTTGAAAAATTACTATATCTTTAGGTCCGATTTGCCACGCCCCTAGTGAGCGTATACAAATTTTTGTCATCAGTCATTATAGAATCATAACATTAGTTCACGTGCAAAATTTTAACTTTCTAGCTTTATGACTTCCGGAGATACAGTTTTATCCGATTTGCCACGCCTCCAATGGGCGTAGATATATCCGCCATAGCTTGATGGACTTGGGAGGTCGACGCGGACCTACATACCAAATTTCAGCTTTCTAGCTCTTCAACTAATATGGTTTCTGATATATCGGAAAATGCATTTTCCTATTTGCCACGCCCCTAGTAGGCGGATCGGGAAAATTTTAACACTTTATAAATCGGAGTTATACACGAATATGTGTTCCAAATTTCAAGTCTCTAGCTTCAATAGCGGCGACATGAACTGCGTTCATACGGACAGCAAGACGGACATTGCACAAAACCAATATACTAATTCACTTCGTGAATGAGTATAAAAAGTAAGAAAGCTCTAGTCGAGACTGTTCGACTACAGGATCCCCTGAACCCTTGGAGCAACAGCCATTTCAATCATTTTTAGGGTCTTTCTGCTTATACAAACACACACATACACACATACATAGACACACATAGGCGCGCACGCATAAACACGCATGGGCTGCAGTGTAGGCTTACTATGGGAACTTAATTGTTTAATAACTTTTTTTGTGGATGTACGTTCTTCATGAAACTTTTAGATTGTATTTATATCATTAATATGCGTATATGTGCCGAAGCTCAGTATTTGAAATACGCCTTTTACAAAGGTGATTGTGAGGGGGTGTATATAGGGTAAAATTTAACAAAAATCGAAATTCTATAACTTACATGTGAGTCTACATTAAAAATTTGGAGACTCTAGCTCTAAATATGTGGGAGATATAATTTAATAACTGTCTTTCGATAACTTTTTGCATCGATAAAAAAAAAACGGGATGAGTTATCTATTTTTGGTGATAAACTCGATATCCGCGCTGTATATACGGTCATTTTAAAAAAAAGTTCAAGTCTCTAGCTTCTATATCTTCTGAAATCGACGCGTTCATACATAGGGATAGACGGACAGGTGGACAGACAGGGCTAAATCAACTCAGCTCGTCACCCTGATCAAGAATATATATACTTTGTGGGGTCTGCCACGTCTCCTTCTCCCTGTTACATACATTTCAACAAAACCATTATACCCTGATTTCCCATTTTCAATGGGTTCAGGGTATAATAAAAAATAAAATAAAAAATCGAAAATGTACACCAATGCTTATGCCTGGGCATTGTGAATGATGAGAGCACTAAGGAAAAAACACAAAGAATATGAAACGCACTGTGCAAAGAATAATTCCTAGTGCACACAGGTAAACGAAGCGGACGATAGTGTGTAACGAGTTACATTATCAAGCGCTGATGGTGGAATAGGAGGATTAGAGCAGTGCACGCGCTGGATCCGGCCAATGGTTCATCGGGAGAAGGGAAGGGGTAAGAAGAGGGGAACTGCGACTCCTAGCGCTGCCAAAATATATTTATTAATAAAAATCGCGTGCGGACGAATATCTTCGGCCACTTGCTTCGAAGAGAGGAAAGAAGAGAGAGAAAGAGAGAGAGATAGAACAGATTTATACACACACAAACATACCTGTCCAAGCTGGGTCTCGCTGCGCAAGCAAATAAGTGCTTGCTCAGCGAACGTCGGCCTTTGATATTAAGGCGACCGACCGTGCCCACCCTACCTTGGTCGCTGGCTACCTGCATATATTATCAGCGACCCCATACCCAGCTTGGAGAGCTAAAACCCTATAGGAACGCGCCGCATGGCCCCAAAATAAGGAAACTTAGTTAAACTTCATTAGATATATTATTAACAAAATAATCGTACATAGGTAAATAGTGGCTTTGGGCATAGAGAATGCGAGAATATAAACAGACGCAAATGAAAGCTTTCGGGGGAGCTTTTTCTCTCAGCCTTAAACCAGCTGATCGAAATGAGGAAGGTAGAAGAGGATAGAGAGATTAAAATTTATGCATTATGTTCTTTCTTTTTAATGCAGCGGGTGTTAAAAAAAAAAAACGCTGACGGTTGCAAAAAAAAGAAATATGGAATTTTGTTAAATTTATAATGCAGCTCCACTTACTGTGCTGTCCCGCGATGAAAGCGCTTCCATTTCGGTTGGGCGGCAAGCTGTGCTAACAAAAAAACAAATGTATATGCAACTAAAAAAAATATAATGCATAAAATACGAATGGGGAAATGTTCATCGGGGGGGGGAGGTTAAGCTTAATGACTAATGTTATTTTTAAATTATTCTACTATTTAACTATTATACTATATTCATGGCGCAGTGCAAAAAAAATGAACTCGGTGCCTATAATACAAATTAGTACATCACTATTCGCTAAAAGTTGGACTTCTTAAAAAAAGGCAATGATTATTGTGCAACAGGTGCAGGTGCGGAGATATATGTATGATGCGGTATTCTGCAGCACTGCTTATAAGATTTGGTTGTGCGCCGATGTAAAGATTTAGTTGTGCGCCGATGCAAAGATTTAGTTGTGCGCCGATGCAAAGATTTAGTTGTGCGCCGATGCAAAGATTTAGTTGTGCGCCGATGCAAAGATTTAGTTGTGCGCCGCAACTGCACTTTGGCAAAAAAAAATTAAAATTTTTGCTGGGTGCCAAACCTGCAAAGAGGTTTGTGCGAAATTATTTTAGGCCTATGTTCTGACCTTTGGAAATGCCACTACTTTCTTCTTACCGAATAGTTTGGCACTTGCACAAAAAAAAAAGAAAAAAAAAAAAAAATTTTCTTTAAGTTTCACAGTATCTTTTAGTGCATACTGATGCACAGCGTGATTTAGCAACAACCTTTTCAGTCGGTGGTTGAGATTGGAAAAGAAAGAGGAAAATATGGCCGATCCCATGAAGCGGCAAGTCATCGCTTGGGAACAGTTTTTTTTATGGCCTAGGTGAGAGTGACAATTTCTCCTGTTATTAATCCAGATTTGGGATTGCCACATCCGTGATCGCGTGATCAACTTTTCTAAGCCACTTCAAGCTCAGCGTATTGCCTACTTTTAGGCTGCTTCTTTTTTTTTTTCTCTATTCCAGCGCCACTACAAGACCCCCCTACCAAAATCACACTATAGGGTGATTCGCGCTGGACTCTGCGATTATTGTTTTAGGTCTTTTGCATGGTATTTACCAATAAAGCGACCCTGCAAGTCTTCAATTTCATAATAACTATTGCCAAGTTTTTTCTTAATTCTTGCCTTTATGAAGTTCGGAGCTAGTTTCGCATTGAAGCCCCGTACAAAATTACTCTGTTGAAAATTACGTCTGTAAACTTCCTGACCTACCTCAAACGAAACATCACGACAACGCATATTATAGATATTCTCGTTTCGATTACGTTGTTGTTGCATGCAATCCTTTGCCCTGTCGCGTATAAGATCAAATGAATCGTCACGATTAAATTGAATAGCGCGATCTTCTAAGAAGTTTAAATTACGTAGCAGTTTGTACGTGGATGCATTGGTCACCATATTTTGGCCAAAGGCAATTCGATAAGGGCTTGTGCCGATAGCCGAATGCACGTCTGAACGCAGAGCGCAACAGATGGAGCTTAGATGAGCGTCCCAATCTTTTTGGTCAGGTGCAATATATGACTTTATTGCTGCTATCACCGATCGGTTGACTCGTTCCGAAGCATTTGCTTGTGGGGAATAAACGGCCGTATATGTATGATTAACTCCATACTTCTGTAATAATACGTTGAACAACTGAGACTTGAACTGTACACCGTTGTCAGAGACTATAGTTTCAGGAACTCCGAAGCAATGAAACAAATCCTGCTCTAAATAGTCTGTGATGGCGTCGGCAGTCAAATTTTTGACGGGTTTCAAAAAAGGAAATTTCGACATATGGTCTAAAACAACAAAGACTCCTATATTCCCGGTGCGACTTCGCGGATATGGACCTAGAAAGTCAATATAAAGTTTTTGGAATACGCGTTGCGTTGAACCCGATTTTCCTAAGGGTGGACGTAGTGTGTAATTTGGGTGCTTGTTGCACTTGCAACTCTCGCAATTATTAACGAATTTTTTTACATCTACTACCATTTTCGGCCAATAAAGATAGCGGCGTAGCTTATCTAGCATCTTGTTTATGCCTGGGTGAGAAGCTAGTGGAGGCTCGTGGGCCTTCTTAAGGACTTCTGGAACCAGCGATTGGGGAACCCAAAGTTTCCAACACAGATCATCGGCTACTTTCTCACCCGACGCGTGATCGGCTCTCCGATATATATAATCGTCAACTACCTTCACATCTGGTGATCTAGATTGATTGGCTAATATTTTGGCTTTGAGTTCTAGATAATCAGATGTCTTAAAATGAACCGAGTCGAGATCCACTAGACAATCGGTTGAAATTGCAGACACGGCTTCTGTGTACACTCGTGATAAAGCATCTGGTACAATGTTTTGCTGCCTTTTCTATGGACTATTTTAAAACCATAGCCCTGGAGTTTTAAAGCCCACCTTGCTAACCGAGAACTCAAGTCAGTTTGAGACCTGAGCTATTTTAGAGAAGCATGATCTGTGACTACAGAAAATTCTTGTCCTTCAACATAAGCCCTAAATTTTTTTATCGCTAAAATAGCTGCCAGACATTCTTTTTCCGTTACGGAATAATTCCTTTGACAACGGTTAAGTTTACGAGACATAAAAGCCACCGGTACCTCTTCATTATTCTCTGTTACCTGGACTAACACAGCACCAACACCTGTATGGCTGGCATCGCAGTGTATAGAGAATGGTCTGTCAAAATTTGGACTATGCAAAACTGGAGCCGTAGTAAGCTTCTCCTTGAGTTCTTCGAACGCTTTTTGAGCTGATTCACCCCATACAAATTTTTGTTTATGTTTCAGCGTGTCTGTTATAGGGGATGCAATGGTGGCATAGTTCTGAATAAATTTATTATACCATCCCGTCATACCTAAAAACCGCCTAACTTGTTTGACTGACCTCGGAACTGGGAATTCTGTAATAGATACAATTTTATCTGGGTCTGTGCTAACTGTTCCATTGCCAATCACATGACCTAAATATTTTACCTCTTTGAGACAGAAATTACTTTTCTCAATATTGATGGTCAAACCTGCTGTTTTTATGTGATTTGCCAACTCTTTTAGAACATTTAGATGCCGTTCGAAAGTATCTGAAACTACCAACAAGTCATCTAAATAGATAAAAACTTCACGACGCAGATTAGTGGGTATTATTCTATCCATCAACTTCGACATTGTCTGTGGAGCATTACAAAGCCCAAAAGGCATAATAGTGTATTGATACAATGGCCTACCAGGTACGCTAAATGCGGTTTTATCGCGTGACTTCGGCTCTAGTGGAATTTGCCAGAAAGCATCTTTTAAATCTAAGCTGGTTATGAACTCAGCTTTTGGTAGCCTACTAAGAATACCATCAATGAATGGCATAGGATATGCATCCTTAACTGTAACCGCATTAACACGCCTGCTGTCTAAACACAAACGAACCTTTCCTGGTTTGCGAACTAACACAACTGGAGAAGACCAAGCGCTTTGTGACTCCTCTATCACGCCTAATTTAAGCATTCTGTCCAGCTCTTCATACATTAACTTTTCTACTGCTGGTGAAACTGGATAATGACGTTGCTTAATTGGAGTGGCTCCGGCGACATTAATCTCATGCGAAAGAAGAGTTGTTCGTCCCAAGCCCAGTTTAGCAAAAGAAGGGAACATGTTAACGTGTTGCAGTAGCAATTGATGCTGCGTGACTGTAAGTGGCTTTAGGTTGCGGTCCTCTAAAGAAGACAAATTATTAACTGTGGGCACCACCTCCAGTGGAAGAAGATTAAATTGGGTCCAAAAATCTATCCCTAAATATAAATCTTGAGATAAGGAGGGTACTATATAAAATGTCAACATTCTAGCTTCATTTTTAAATTTGATTTCTGTAGTGATTTTGCCTATTATATTCTGCGCCTTGCCATCTGCAGTACGTACAGCTGAATTCAGAGGCTTAAATACGATATTTGAATTAAGAACATGGTTACAAAATTCACCACCAATACAGCTTATGGAAGCGCCTGTGTCCATTAGGCCAGTAATACTCTTTCCTAATAACCTAACATTTGCATATGGCCTAATATCTTGAGCGTTTGCTATCACAGCTAACATTAGCTGCTTCTGCTCTATCTTATGACGTTTTTTTGCTGAGATGCGACGTAGTTGAGAGCGAGATTTGGAGCTTAATTGTGTGTGTATTGTTTCGGAATGGGCATCATAAAGTTGTGAGGTCGTAATTGGGTCGTTGGTATAGTCAACGGATTGAAAATCTATGTGTTGGTTGATGTCGACTTCATTTGTTTGCGTGCACTGGTCGACGGTGCACGGGCTGACAAGTTTTTTGAATGCTTGTTGCATTTCATGCACGAAGGCTTATACGTGTCGGGTTTGCCACAACCATAACAAAATACTCGACGTTCAGCAGTACAATCTTGATACCTGTGCCCTGTCGCATTACAGTTCCAGCACAGTAAATTTACTGCTGATACTTCTGGACTGTCGACGTCCTCATCCGAAGACTCGTGCTCTATTGCGATTCCATTTACTGAGCGACGTGGCATAGGTATAGGATGCGGCCTATTCACTAATGGCTTGCCAATCGTTTGCAAGAAAATTTCGCGCGTGCGCACCAAATGTCGTAACTGAGCAACTCTTTCAATTCTCTCATAAAGAAGTTCATGCTGAATTTCAGGGAGCAAATTATTACGGAGAATTTGGAGTAGAGATAACTCACGCAAGGGACTCGAAAGTTTGTCCGCAAGTGATACGATGGCCTCATGGAACTCATCGAAGGGTTCGCCTATCTTTTGCTTACGCCTATCTATAGCAGCTCGGATATGAAGGTCAGTTCTATCATCATTAAATTGCTCTCTAAGTGCAAAACAAAGTTTTTGCCAGCGAATCCCAGGCACACTTTTGTGATAGCGCCAAAACCAATCACTCGCACTACCATCAAAGAGGTTGCTAACGTATCTAGACAACAGCTCAAAATTGCCTTCTAGAGTCTGATGCGTAAGAGCTTCAGTTCGATAGATGAAATCTTCTACTGACAAGGCCGTTTTGCCATTGAAACGTACCTTCCAATTTGAAATAATTTGGCTGATGCGATCTGGTCGCAAATCTGTTCCTAATGACGTGAATCTATGGTTTGAATGGGTGCCAGATACAGTTGAAGCTGGTTGAAACTCTTGTTGGCCAAGATTGCTGGTATTATCTTGATGGAGTATGGGACTGCGATTGTATGCGGCTCTGGGATGATGAAAGGTGGGTACAATCAATTCTGTTTGCCGAAGTGAAGCGGCAGAAATGGCATCAGCTATTATTGTAGCCAAGTCTGGAGTAAGAGGGGGCGCCACTGAAGAAACCAAGGCTGGTGACGAAATATCTCCTTCAGACATATTGGAGGTTGCTGTCTTTCTTGCCTGGGATCTAGTTTTAGTTGCTACATTCGACCCTGATGGCTTATCCATTAAAGATTCTGTACTGACGGCAACACTCGGTAATCGCAGCGACTGTTTACACACTGGACAGACTGTCTTATTAGCTATCTTGGTGTTAAAACACGATTGATGAAAGGTATGGCCACAACTTATTTTAAATAGCTGGCTTTCATTAATAATAGATTCTGTACAAATAAAACAGTTTATGATAGGCTCGTCAGGCCGGGATAAATTTTCACTACTACGCGTTAAAGGCATTTTTGAATCGATATAATTGGCAACTATATTGCAAGGAAATGGCAAGTAAGTCAGAATAAAACTTAACTGACTATTAATAAGTACGAATAATAAAGGATTAAATAATTCAGTTAAACTAACTAAAAAAAAATTAAAAATTAAAAAAAGAAAAGGAACACAATAAATCAACTAATTGATAATTCCCTATATAAAAGCAAAAAAAAACTGAAGAGAGCAAACAAAATTAAATCTGCAAAACAGTAACTGCAAAATAAAATAAAATAATAAGTAAACCAAATTCAAAAGAATATTTCAATTACATACGATTTTGGGGTACCATGCGAACACATCCAATAGATAAATTTAGACGGGTACAAAGGTGCTAAGAAAGTAGAAAATTTTAGTGAAGAGTACAAAACGAAACAGAAGCAAAAATGACATAAACCATATTCATGACTAAAATTATAGTCATTAAGGCGGCGATACCACAATTTCATTGCGCGGAGGATAATAGATCGTGTCCATTGAAATCCACATCCAGCTACAAGAATATGTAATATTAGGTACACACGTCCCATTTAATAAACTGGAATACATAATTGCTTTTGCAAGTGAACCGCGACAAATCGAAGAGATAAAATAAGTCAGCTGATAATGACTTGAATCGATTGTTGTCGGGGCTGCCGGACTGTCTGGCCCCACGTTGGGCGCCAAATAAATATATGATTTTTAAAATTAATTCTGTAACGAGTTACATTATCAAGCGCTGATGGTGGAATAGGAGGATTAGAGCAGTGCACGCGCTGGATCCGGCCAATGGGTCATCGGGAGAAGGGAAGGGGTAAGAAGAGGGGAACTGCGACTCCTAGCGCTGCCAAAATATATTTATTAATAAAAATCGCGTGCGAACGATTGTCTTCGGCCACTTGCTTCGAAGAGAGAAAAGAAGAGAGAGAGAGAGAGAGATAGAACAGATTTATACACACACAAACATACCTGTCCAAGCTGGGTCTCGCTGCGCAAGCAAATAAGTGCTTGCTCAGCGAACGTCGGCCTTTGATATTAAGGCGACTGACCGTGCCCACCCTACCTTGGTCGCTGGCTACCTGCATATATTATCAGCGACCCCATACCCAGCTTGGAGAGCTAAAACCCTATAGGAACGCGCCGCATGGCCCCAAAATAAGGAAACTTAGTTAAACTTCATTAGATATATTATTAACAAAATAATCGTACATAGGTAAATAGTGGCTTTGGGCATAGAGAATGCGAGAATATAAACAGACGCAAATGAAAGCTTTCGGGGAGCTTTTTCTCTCAGCCTTAAACCAGCTGATCGAAATGAGGAAGGTAGAAGAGGATAGAGAGATTAAAATTTATGCATTATGTTCTTTCTTTTTAATGCAGCGGGTGTTAAAAAAAAAAACGCTGACGGTTCCAAAAAAAAGAAATATGGAATTTTGTTAAATTTATAATGCAGCTCCACTTACTGTGCTTTCCCGCGAGGAAAGCGCTTCCATTTCGGTTGGGCGGCAAGCTGTGCTAACAAAAAAACAAATGTATATGCAACTAAAAAAAAATATAATGCATAAAATACGAATGGGGAAATGTTCATCGGGGGGGAGGTTAAGCTTAATGACTAATGTTATTTTTAAATTATTCTACTATTTAACTATTATACTATATTCATGGCGCAGTGCAAAAAAAAGAAAAAAAAATGAACTCGGTGCCTATAATACAAATTAGTACATCACTATTCGCTAAAAGTTGGACTTCTTAAAAAAAGGCAATGATTATTGTGCAACAGGTGCAGGTGCGGAGATATATGTATGATGCGGTATTCTGCAGCACTGCTTATAAGATTTGGTTGTGCGCCGATGTAAAGATTTAGTTGTGCGCCGATGTAAAGATTTAGTTGTGCGCCGATGCAAAGATTTAGATTTGCGCTGATGTAAAGATTTAGTTGTGCGCCGATGTAAAGATTTAGTTGTGCGCCGATGCAAAGATTTAGATTTGCGCTGATGCAAAGATTTAGTTGTGCGCCGCAACTGCACTTTGGCAAAAAAAAATTAAAATTTTTGCTGGGTGCCAAACCGAATAGTTTGGCACTTGCACAAAAGAAATAGTACTTCAATTTAAAAAAAAATTTTCTTTAAGTTTCACAGTATCTTTTAGTGCATACTATGCACAGCGTGATTTAGCAACAACCTTTTCAGTCGGTGGTTGAGATTGGAAAAGAAAGAGGAAAATATGGCCGATCCCATGAAGCGGCAAGTCATCGCTTGGGAACAGTTTTTTTTTTTTTATGGCCTAGGTGAGAGTGACAATTTCTCCTGTTATTAATCCAGATTTGGGATTGCCACATCCGTGATCGCGTGATCAACTTTTCTAAGCCACTTCAAGCTCAGCGTATTGCCTACTTTTAGGCTGCTTCTTTTTTTTTTTCTCTATTCCAGCGCCACTACAAGTTCTTAGTTCATAGTTTGCCTTTCATTCTTTATTCAAAAATTTTTCTTGTTTTTTTTTTCTCTTTTTTCAACTTTTGCTATTGTTTTTTTTTTCTTTATTTCTTTATTTAGTTTGATTGAGTTATAGATTTTGGAGACATGATAGGGAGGGGAAGACAAGGGTTAATTTAGCACTCACAGTTTTCTTGTTTGTGTCCACCGCTGAAAGGCCTTTCTTTTGGTGACTGCGGTGCTGCTATATTGAGTATTTGTTAAGTGGGGAATTATTATGTCATGCTTTTCGTTTTTTTTTTTATACCCTGAACCCATTGAAAATGGGAATCAGGGTATAATGGTTTTGTTAAAAGTATGTAACAGGGAGAAGGAGGCGTGGCAGACCCCACAAAGTTATATATTCTTGATCAGGGCGACAAACTGAATCGATTTAGCCATGTCCGTCTGTCCGTCTGTCCGTCCGTCCGCCTGTCCGTCTGTCCGTCTGTCCGTATGTATGAACGCGTCGATTTCTGAAGATATAGAAGCTAGAGACTTCAACTTTTTTTAAAATGCACGTATATAGCACGCGGATATCGAGTTTATCACTAAAAATCGATAACTCATCCCGTTATTTTTTTATCGATCAAAACCTTATCGAAAACCAGTTATAAAATTATATCTCCTACACCTTTAGAACTAAAGTCTCCAAATTTTAAATGTAGACTCGACTGCACGTGATAGAATTTCGATTTTTGTTATAATTCACCCCCACCCCTATATCCACCCCCTTACCCTCATCTCTGTAAAAGGCGTATTTCAAATACTAGAGACTTGAGCTTTGGCAAATATACGCATAGTATGATAAAACCACATTCTGAAAGTTTCATTAAGAACGTACGTCCACAAAAAAAGTTATTGAACAATTAAGTTCCCATAGTAAGCCCACACTGCAGCCCATGCCTGTTAATGCGTGCGTGCCTTGGGTGTCTTGTATATGTTTGCGTGTGTGTGTGTGTTTGTATAAGCTGAAAGACACTAAAAATGATTGAAATGGCTGTTGCTCGGAGGGTTCAGGGTATCTCGTAGTCGAGCAGTCTCGACTAGAGCTTTCTTACTTGTTATACCCTGAACCCATTGAAAATGGGAAATCAGGGTATAATGGTTTTGTTAAAAGTATGTAACAGGGAGAAGGAGGCGTGGCAGACCCCACAAAGTATATATATTCTTGATCAGGGCGACGAACTGAGTCGATTTAGCCCTGTCCGTCTGTCTGTCCGTCCGTATGTATGAACGCGTCGATTTCAGAAGATATAAGAGCTAGAGACTTGAACTTTTTTTAAAATGACCGTTATACAGCGCGCATATCGAGTTTATCACCAAAAATCGATAACTCGTCCCATTATTTTTTTATCGATCAAAAACCTTATCGAAATGCAGTTATAAAATTATATCTCCTACATCTTTAGAGCTAGAGTATCAAATTTTAAATGTAGATTGATATGTACGTTATAGAATTTCGATTTTTGTTCAATTTCACCCCCCACCCTTATATCCACCCCCTCACCCATAAGTTTTTAAAAGGCGTATTTCAAATACTAGAGACTTGAGATTTGGCAATTATACGCATAGTAATGATAAAACCACAATCTGAAAGTTTCATGGAGAACGTACGTCCAGAAAAAAGTTATTAAACAATTAAGTTCATAGTAAGCCACACTGCAGCCCATGCGTGTGCGCCTATGTGTGTTATGTATGTGTGTGTTTGTGTGAGCAGAGAGACGTAAAAATTATTGAAATGGCTGTTGCTTGAAGGGTTCAGGGGATCTCGTAGTCGAGCAGTCTCGACTAGAGTTTCTTATTGTTTTTTATATATATATATATATATGTATATATCTATTTATATATCTATATATATATTATTGTCTCTTATCAAAACGCGTATTTATTTAAGCACTAAACTTCTAGTTTTTTAGTTTATTTGATTAAATTGTTTTTTGTTTTTGGTTTTTTTCTTTTTTATACCCTGAACCCATTGAAAATGGGAAATCAGGGTATAATGGTTTTGTTAAAAGTATGTAACAGGGAGAAGGAGGCGTGGCAGACCCCACAAAGTATATATATTCTTGATCAGGGCGACGAATGAGTCGATTTAACCCTGTCCGTTGTCTGTCCGTCCGTCCGTATGTATGAACGCGTCGATTTCAGAAGATATAAGAGCTAGAGACTTGAACTTTTTTTTAAATGACCGTATATACGGCGCGGATATCGAGTTTATCACTAAAAATCGATAACTCATCCCGTTATTTTTTTATCGATCAAAAACCTTATCGAAATGCAGTTATAAAATTATATCTCCTACATCTTTAGGGCTAGAGTATCCAAGTTTTAAATGTAGATTGATATGTACGTTATGGAGTTTCGATTTTTGTTCAATTTCACCCCCCACCCTTATATCCACCCCCTTACCCTACTTTGTAAAAGGCGTATTTCAAATACTAGAGACTTGAGCTTTGGCAAATACACGTAGTAATGATAAAACCACAATCTGAAAGTTTCATGAAGAACGTACGTCCAAAAAAAAGTTATTAAACAATTAAGTTCCCATAGTAAGCCTAACTGCAGATGGTTAGAGGTGTGGGGGGGTGGGGAGGAAGAGGTTTTTGGGGGGAGGGAGAGGGGGAGGGGGGTAGTGAGCGTATGTGTGTGGTTGGGAGAGGTAGGGGAAATAGTGTGTTTGTTGTTTTTGAATATTATTTTCGAATTAAATGCGTGCAGTGGAAAAAGTATTTGACTGAGTGGTTACGGGGGTCAGATTGGAAATATTATTTTTGTGGAGGCTAATATTTTTGTGTTGTGTTGTTTGTTATATATATATATAAAGATATATATATATATATAGAAAGATTAACAAAATTTTATTTTGTTGCTCACGTGAGGGTGTTTTATGGATGTGGGCGGAAAGAAGGAGTGGCAATGTGGCCGCGTTTTTATAGAATTAGTGTTTGTGTCGTGTTTGTTCAGTAGGAGAGCGGGATGCAATTGCGCGAATTTATGTTGAGAGCGAGCAAAGCGTAAGCGCAAGTTAGGAAGCTGGTGAAGCTCCGTTGTAAATTTTTTATTTTGCATTGCAGCGCAGGCGACATGTTGTCGCAAACGATTAGCGCTGCAATTTGCAAACTTATATATTCGTGACCAATACACTCTTTAGACATTTTTTTATGCAATTTGTATAATTTATAAATACAATTCGCGCTCATTATTGCAACAATTATTATTATAATATTTATCAATTCTAAATCTGCACTATTTGTTTATTTATTGATTACATTTGTGTAGAGTCTACAGATTTTAAATCTACTAAACCCATTTTTGTGGATTTTGTTATATAATATCAGAGTGTTTTACGTTACATATGTTTACAACAGATTTACTGATTCTGTTGTCGTTCATTTATAAAATTTTAAAGTTTACTATTTGTTGTATAGCGTTACAGGCTATATGCTAATCGGGCAGAAATGTTTCCGTATTTTAATTTTTTTGATTAATTTTTTGAGCGCAGTGATTTTATTTATAAAAAATTTGGTGGGCGTCTTGGAACGTGTCGGTTGTGTGTGTTTTGTTGATGTGTGTTGTGTTGTGTGCGTGTTGTGTGTGTTTGTGTGTGTGTGTTGTGGGGCTATGAGAGGCGTTGCGGTGTGGTATGACAGGTATGTTGTGATGTGGAGTAGGATAGATTGAGTTTGGGGCTTTTATTTTTTGGTTTGGTTTTTTTAGATTTTTGTTGCGTTTGTCGTGCCGTGTTTTTGTTGTTTGTTGTGTTTGTGTGTGTGTTGTTTGATGATTGGTATTGGTTTTTTTAGATTTTGTTGCGTTTGTCGTGCCGTGTTTTTGTTGTTTGTTGTGTTTTGTGTGTGTGTTGTTTGATGTTGTTTTGACGTGTGGATACGTTACGCCTCGGGCATGTAAGGGTATTAATGTGAAGGGTTGTTTTGCAAGATGGAGTGTATTGTAGGCAATTTGTTTTTTGATTTTTTTTTTTTTTTTTTTTGAAACAGGACACATTTTTAATTTTGACGAGGACAGCGACAATGTAGATCGCATGTAAAGATTAAAGTTTGTTTTATATTTTTGTATTTTTATTTGAGGAGGCAGCAGTGTTGGTTTAATGTCGATTGTATTGATTAAATTATATTGGGTTTAATAGCTAAGTTCGTTGCCGAGACGCATAAGGTTTTGGGCAGCAAAGAGATGTTATGTTATTTTTATATATATATTTGTATTTATGTCTTGATTGGGCGATTGTGATATGCATACATTGAGTTTGTCAGTGGTCGGCGTTTTAGCAGATGCTGACATTGCATATTTGGAAGAGCGACGATGACCAAATTTCGGCCACGGGTTAAAGACCGGGTCTCTGTTTACATAAACACAGCAACAAAGTGTTACAGTGTGTATTTTTGTACTCTTATTACAGTGGATATTCATATGTATGCATACTACACTAGCCTAAAGGAGTTCCTGGAGACCGAGCTAGCACTCTTCGAGAAGCTCGAAGGAGTGTCCCACATAGCGGAACACAGCATCAGGATGCGGGACGATAAACCTCGCAAACAGAGGTACTACCCGAAGAACCCAGCATCATACCATTAGCTCACGTGCAAAATTTCAACTTTCTAGCTTTATGACTTCCGGAGATACAGTTTTATCCGACTTGCCACGCCCCCAATGGGCGTAGAAATATCCGCCATAGCTTAATGGACTTGGGTGGTCGACGCGGACCTACATACCAAATTTCAGCTTTCTAGCTCTTCAACTAATATGGTTTCTGGTATATCGGAAAATTAATTTTCCGATTTGCCACGCCCTAGTGGGCGGATCAGGAAAATTTTAACTTTTATAAATCGGAATTATACACGAGTATGTGTTCCAAATTTCAATAGCGGCGAAATGAACTGCTATACATATTCTATTTAAATGTTATAAAAATTAAATTAATAATTAAATGTTGCAGACTAGTTATGAAATTAATATTTACAATACAAGTTATTATCTTTCTTATGCTTTTATCCAATGTCTTATATTGCTTGCACTCCAAACACCTTGATAAGGATTCCTGGATAATTGGAAACCGTCAACGTCTTTTATCAAATACCTATCGTTCTTCAGTACTTTATCTATGACATATGGTCCTTTGGATTTTGGTATCAATTTTCTTGATATTCCCACCTGCTGTCGAAATTTTTAACCATTACATAATCTCCTGTCTTGTATACGTTTGCAGCTTTTCTAGCATTATTAAAATTCTTTCATTTCCGTGTTTTGATGCAGATTGATAATGTTGTGCTTGTTCTTTAATATCTTCTAAATTCTGTGAACTGTATATATCTAATCCTATTATTTTCTCTAATTGCTCTCCTAAGCTATCACTAATTTCCCCTTTTTGCGCTATTCCGAATAACAATTGCAATTGCTTGGTGCTACAATGTTGAGTGTTATTCAAAACTATTCCACTCTCTCAATTATCGAATCCCAATGCTGTCCATTATCACCTTCTTTAGTTTCGCTATCATCGGACCTAAACTTCTGTTTATTCGCTCCACCTACCATTCGCTTGTGGCGATCCCGTTGAAATCCTAATATGCTTTACCTTTGCTTCTTCTAAAAATTGGTCAAACTCCGTTGACGTAAAACAACTTCCTCTATCTGATATAATACATTCTGGCTTACTGTATGTTTAATATTTTATGTTTAATTTTAGTGTTGTTGTTTTAGTAGTGATATTGATAATTGTACCTTAGATGTTTTTTTGATTGTTTTGGCCCATAATGTCAATATGACTTATTTGGAACGGTTTATTTCCCTTTGGAATGCTATGCAGCAACCCCTCTGTTTTGCCCGTTTTAGGCGAGAATGCTATGCATTGCAAACAATTTTCAATATGTTCTAAAATTTTCTTTTTCATATTGGGAAACCAATATGATTTACTTATTGCCTTAAGCATCTTGTCCCTTCCAATGTGCCTTAATTCATTGTGATATTTGTACAATACATGTTCTTCCATCTTTTCTGGTACATAAAACAATAGTCTGTCATCGTTTGTCTTCCTAAATATAACACCATTTCTCATTTCAAATAATTTGTGCTCTTGTTTCTCTAACAATTTTCTAATTTCTTGTAACTTTGCATCTTTCGTCTGGCAAATAATTAAATTAGTCTCAAAACTATTTGCTTCTGTTACCATAATGGTATTATTGTATCTACTTAATGCATCTACATGCTGCATTTGACTTCCAGCCCTGTGCACTAATTCATAATCAAATTCTTGCATTTCCAATGCCCATCTTGCAATTCTAGGGTTAAGATCTATTTTATTCAAAGTTAAAGTTAGAGAATTACAATCTGTTACTATTTTAAATTTTCTGCCTTGCAAATATATTCTAAATCTCCTAAGTGCATTAATAATGGCTAAGGTTTCCAACTCGAAACTATGATATTTTGCTTCCGTTTCTGTCGTTCGCATTGAAAAATAAAATACAGGATGCAGCTTTCCGTCTTCTTTCTTTTGTAAAAGCACTGCTCCAAATCCTAATGCACTGGCATCACAATGCAATTCTATGTCATCTTTATGATTATATAACGATAATACTGGTGCTTCTAACAATTTATCCTTCAAGCATAAAAAAACAATTTAGTTCCTTTTCTTCAAATTGGAATTTCCTATCTTTCCGCAATAATTCATACAACGGTTTTGCCAGAGTTGAAAAGTCTTTTATAAATCTTCTGAAATATGAGCACAACCCGAGAAAACTTTGCACTGCCTGAACTTTATTAGGTATTGGGAAATTCTTTACCGCTTCTAATCCCTTATCATCTGCTTTAATGCCATCTTCTGATATTACAAATCCTAAATATTTAACCTTGTTCTGCAAAAATTCGCATTTATCCAGCCTCAACTCTAATTTGTTCTCTACTAATCGTTTTAAAACCTCTTCTAGTATCTTAAGATGCTCGGACACATTTTCGCTGGCAATCATTATATCATCCATATATACAATTACCTTGCTTTCCTTTATTAAATCTGCAAATATATCATTAACGAACCTCTGAAAAATTTGCGGAGCTGTTTTTAATCCCATAGGCATTCTCAAGAACTCAAACTTTCCTAACGGCCTAACAAACGATGTGTATTTTACGGACTCTTTCTCTACAAAAACATGAAAATATCCATTCTTAAGGTCAAGCTTAGTGAAAATAGACTTTCCCACTAGCCTGTCTAACAAATCATCAATCAACGGCAAAGGATAATTGTTTTTGATCATGATCTTGTTGAGTTTTCTAAAATCAACGCACATTCTTAAATCTCCTGTTTTTTTCTTAACTAATACTACTACTACAACTAGCTTGTATGATGCCATTTCTAAGGTATTCGTCTAACATTATCTGTAATTTTTCCTTTTCAGTGTATGATAACCTTCTTGGTGAACAGCTAAACGGGTTTGCTTTTCTCAATTCGTATATTCATTTCGCATTTCTTTTTAGGTTTCACTGGCCTTTCAGCATCTACATATTCCACTTTCAGCAATCTAATTAGTTTTTTCCGTACATCATAACTAATGTTTTCACCGATAATATATGTCTCATTGTCTCCTTCTACCAATTAATTTGAAGCATGCTGTTTTCAAAATTATCGTCAAAAACGCTTTTGCTATTTATTTCCATTGACTTTTCTAACCACTCTTTTGAACTATCGTTCTCTTCTTTGCCTAATAATTTTTCTTCTAATTCTTTATTATTTGACCATTTTGCTAACATTTTCTCTTCTAAGTCTTTATTTTCTAACACTTTATTTACTAACTTCCTTCCTAATTCTTTATTTTCAACTATTTTATCTAATGATGTATTTCCTAACAATGTATTTTCTAATGATTTATCTGACGATGTATTTCCTAAAAATGTGTGTTTCTAACGATTTATCTAACGATGTATTTCCTAACAATGTATTTTCTAACGATTTATCTAACGTGCCGGCTGCTCTCCTTCCACTGAAATCATTCTCAAGGCGTTTGGGTCAACATATAAATTGCAAGCTTCCATGAAATCTCTCCCCAAAATTACTTCCCACCTCATAGACTCATCAGCCACAACTATTAACCAAAAATTTATTTTCTCAAACTTCTTGAAAATATGAACAAATGTTTTTCCAATAACATTTAACTGGCTTTCATTTAGCCCAAAGTAATTCTTTCTGCATGTGCTTCAAGTTTCATTCCAACTGGAGCACCCGATTTTTTAATAAACGAAATAGGACTTCCTGAATCTATGAGGCATTCTGCAATAATTGAGGCTTTACCCTTAGTCTTAAAATGTATATTGATTAATCTTACGAAATTGTTTCCGATATCATCCTTCCTCTTCGTGAATTGTGCCACCATATGGTCCTTAGCGCCGCAGTGGTAACATGTACCCTTCTCTCTCTTGGGCTTCCGACAATCTCTTGCCCAATGTCCCTTATAGTTGCAGTTGAAGCAACGTGTCTCCTTCATTGCAATATCGAGCCCTGGTCCCACTGTTGCTGTCCCTTTTCCTCCAGTAGATCGTTGCAGTGGCAAACGCACCTCTGCAAAAGCCCTTACCAATTTGCTGGGGTCTTCAAAGCACTGTATCCTGGCTTGCGCGGGTAAAACTGCATTTGGGTTCCTATGATACCATCCAGTAGCTCGTCCACATTCAAACGAATTTCCTTTGCTAAACGTATTTTCTCTTCATAATACTGGGTAAACTTCTCGTCGACATTCCATATACGTGCCTCAAACTTGCGACGCATTTCGGCCTTGGATATCTTGCTTTCGAATGCTGCTGCCAATCCATCCAGTAGTGTGCCCAACGGTTGTACAACCCTCGATGAATCCGTATGTATCCATTGCATGGCTTTCCCTTTCAATTTGGCCATGCATAGTTGATATAATTGAGATACATTATTCAATTGCGCTATCCAGTTGTTAATAGACTCCTCCCAGGTGAATTCCGCCATAATTTCTTTAGCTAGTTTAAACATTATTGACATCACTTCATCATTGTGCGTTGCATTTATTACACAATTTTCACCGGCGCCCTTTTGGCGCGTGTGTGAAAATTATTTGGCTGCTTCTTTGCTGCGTCGATCTGCCTCATTTAGCTCTCGCAAGATTTCTTCATTCCTGTCTATTTCCTCCTGTTGCATTTGCACTGTCTGAGATACTCCAGTTTGAGCTGACTCCTCCTCCCTCTGTTCCAATTCGGGGGCGCTGCCGCGCAAATTTGCGGGCACGCCATTGAGGCGAGCGACAAGTTCAGTCTTGCACCCTTGGGTCGACAAACCCAATGCAGCTAGCCAATTCTTTAACTGCACCACAGATACTTCGTCTATGCTTAATTCACTCGTTCACACAGATGTGCTATGTATGAACATACATATGTATGTATGTACATAAGTAGATTTATTTATTATTATTGCTAATCATGATTTTGGCGACGAGCATGCACACACACATTTACAATTCCTTGCTACATGTATGTGCTCTTGTGTTCGTGGGTCGCGAGACTCAATTCTTTCTCAGTATTTTCGTCAATCGTTAGAGTCCCGTTTTACATGTATGAGCCATTATGCGTTAATATGTGAAACTATTCTTGCTGCTGTGAAATATTGTAAGTGTGTATGTTCTTGTCTTGTGCTTGCCACGGTCTGCATATGTTTGTATGGGATGATAATTGTTTCTGGATTTAGTAGTTTGTAAATTTTGTGTGGTTTGAATCGTAGAGTGACTGTAAAATGGGCCTTTATGACTTAGTCCAGAAAATTTTGGCAATAATGAGTACAGCTTGAGTATAATATGACATGTGTATTTCATATATTGCAAAGCAATTAAAAAACTTATTGTGTTTCACAATAATTTTTTCGGTTGAAAATCCGTATAAAATAAGTTTAATTACAAATAATTATAGTCTTTTATGGATATACACACATTTATAATCATGATTAGCAATGATAATAAATAAATCTACTTATGTACATACATACATACATATGTATGTTCATACATAGCACATCTGTGTGAAGTGGTTATGACAGTCCGGAAGACCGACCAAATGCAAATGCTAGGCTTTAAAATTGCATCAGGCAGCAAGAGCTTCGCACACTGGCATACAAATGCTCACACACGTAGTAAGGAACGGCAAGTGTGTGCGTGCATGCTCATCACGAAAACATTTTCTTTATGCGCACCACGCTTTTATACCCTTCCCACAAATAATAACGAAAACGCAAATATTTTGTACGAGCTTGGCAAACGGTTTGAAGAGTCGGAATACTCTTCACACAGAAGGGAAGAAACGGCAACGAGTCTCGTCTTTCACTATTTGATACTCATCTCCGTTGTCCAACTGGTTCAAATACTTGTTGCGACGCCCGTAGTCACTGGTTCTGTACTAGAGCCTTACAATTAAACACAAATACAACTACCTAGTCTTGGTTTTGTACCAAGGTCTAATAGATACTCAACATTTTGGTGACCCCGACGTGAAGGAAGACGAATTTTTAGAAATCATAGCGTTCATTTGGCGAGCCCTATTTCTAAATCAACCGGTAGACGTGGTCAACTTAACGACCAACATCTTCATAACCAAACAAAATACAGTGGATTCATTTGGCGAATCCTAAATCTTCGAAGTGATCAACAAGTGGTCAAACTAAGCGCTGAATCGGCCTCAACTCAATCAATCAGACCATCATCTTGGCGACAAATCAGCATAGGCATCAGCACCACTGCATCATTCTGATTAATCAAACATCAGACAACAAGAATTAAAAAAAAAAAAGAAACGAATTTGAAATAAAAAAAAAAAAAAAAAAATGGAGAGTTTAATTAATAACCAAACCACGCTTGGTGAGGAGATCCAAGCTCTAATTAGGAACTATAAAAAAGATCCTCAGGATCGGAAGTCAAATGCAACATACTTCCATAATAAGGCTGCTCAGTTAAATCAGCTTTGGAGTGCCTTCGATCAAGGAAATGAGAAAATAAGGAATCTAATGGCGGCAAATCCTGTGGAGAATCCTTATGTAAGGGAAGGTTACTTCTCAAAGATCAAGGACATCGTAATTAAATATCAGGAGGAATTTTCCACAAAATTGAACGAGCTAAGCCCTCCAGATACAGCACGTTCGGACTTGATACCTCTCCAAAGGCATCAAACCACGTTACTAGCAGCGCTACAAAGACTGATTGGTCAGATAACACAAGAGTCTTAGGCCCGATTCAGGCCCCTTGTAAAAGAATATTGGGAAAAAATAAACCATATTCACTTCGAGATCTTCAGACTGTTCGAAGATCCAATAAGCTCTTGGATACAACATGGAAAATTATTTGAATGCAGAAGCAGCCATATTCCAAATTCAATCCACGCCTATTGATGTGAAGCCATCAATTAATGCTGCAGCCGCCCAAACTCAAGTACAGCTACCAAAGGTATCCATACCACAATTCGACGGATGCTATTTAAAATGGCAACAATTTCATGATCTATTCACTAAAATGATTCATGAGTCAACATTGCCAACAGTACAAAAAATGTGGTATTTAAAATCAAACCTCTCTGGAGATGCTGAAAGACTGGTTAGACACTTGGATCTAACAGAGTCCAACTATGAAACTGCCTGGACGATGCTGAAGGAGCGTTTTGACAACAAGCGAGTCCGACTACAACGACTCTACACAAACTTTTGGATCAACCGTCAGTGACAAACGATGCATCATCAATAAAGGGTTTCCACGATATTATCCAAGAAACGTTAGCTACGTTGAGAAACGGCGGCATAGAAGTCAACAATTGGGATCCACTTTTGCTAGTGCTACTGGAAAGAAAATTGGACAGGACTACTCATGTACTGTATGAGCAATCCATTAAAGACACAAGAAAACTACAACCCATCAAGGAATTCTTAGCCTTCTTAGAACAAAGATTCTTGGCATTGGAAGCGATAGGAGGGAAAACAATACGTCCCTAAACAAAAGCAAAGGATATGCGCGTCTGCCTCAACAGAAAAGAATAAAGGCTGTCAATTCTGTGATTCAGCAGAACATAAAATTTATCGATGTGACAAGTTCGCGTCAAAATCTGGAGACGCACGATTAAATTGCATGAAGTGCAACAAAAAACATAATACGTTGCTACATCTGGAGAACAACGATGACGTCAAAATAACTGCCGCAGCACATAGTACAATAAATAATTATGTGGTACTCGCAACTGCTCGATTCGAAGTGCATGGAAACAACGGCCAATATGGAAGTTTCAGAGCACTCCTGGATTCAGGCTCTCAGATAAACATGATCTCTGAAAGAGCTGTAAAAACATTATCACTTGCAGTTCAAAAACTCAACCATGCGAATCGAAGGCATTGGAGGAAACTCAGGAGTTCAATGAAAATCCAGGGTCAATGTCTTCATAAAATCTCAAAATGGAAGTTACACAACACGAGTAGAGTGCATTCGTGTTGCCACATATTGTGGCGGATCAACCAAACCACAAAATAGACAACATATCTTGGGTACCAAGCAACATACCACTAGCGGACCCAACCTTTGCGAAACCTGGAAAGATTGACTTACTACTCGGAGCCGAACATTATTTCGAGCTCTCATACTACCGGAGCAAATCAAAAGGAGCCCAAAATTACCTATGATGCAAAACTCTAAACTAGGCTGGATAATAGCTGGAAGAGTTAACAGATCAACTTCGATTCAGTCGCCACATGCTCGGTAGCAACTACAACTGATGACACAACTAATCTATTGGAACGATTTTGGAAACTGGATAATCTGGAATCAACACAACCCTATCGGACACCAGCAGAGTCACACTATGAAACACATTTTAAAGAGAATATACAAAGGGCAGTTGACGGAAAATTGATAGTAAAATTACCTTTTTCTGAAGATGTGTCAGAACTGGGAGAGTCTCGGAAGTTAGCTATAAGGCGTTTCTTAGCATTGGAAAAGAGACTGTGCCGTGATCCAGACCTACAAGGCAACTACGTGGAATTCATGAAGGATTACGAAAAACTCGGCCACATGAAGGAAGTAACACCGCAGATGGTTCCCGAAATCACATTATTTCATTCCGCATCACTGTGTGTTAAAACCAGATAGCAGTACCACAAAACTACGACTTGTGTTTGACGCTTCTGCTAAATCATCGTCAGGCAAGGCCCTAAATGATATACTGTACGCTGGGCCTACGATACAAAGTGAATTATTTTCAATTCTACTGCGTTTTAGAACTCATAAATATGTTTTTACCGCTGACATTGAAAAAAGATGTATCGTCAAATATGGATGAATCCGGCAGATCAGTTTCATCAGATGATTGTCTGGAGAAACTCACCTCAGGAACAGTTTAAGTACTACCGACTAAAAACTGTCACATACGGCACAACATCAGCCCCATTTTTAGCGACAAAATGTTTGCAGCATTTAGCAAATTCAAGCAAGGATCAATATCCAGTCGGAGCAAAGGCAGTAGAATATGACTTTTATGTTGATGACTGCTTAACGGGAGCAGACTCAATAACGGAAGCCATAAGACTTCGAGATGAAATCAACAAAATACTTCTACCAGCAGGATTAAGGCTTCGAAAATGGTGTGCTAACCATGACTAGATTCTCGCGGGAATTTCTAAGGAAGATACAACACAAATGGTGAAATTGGATAATACGGAAGACAACAGTATTAAGACATTGGGCCTTACATGGAGTCCAAACTCTGACAGCCTTCATGGACGAGCTGAAGCGGCAAAGGCAACGAAAATCACAAAAAGAACGGTATGCTCTGAATTGGCAAAAATATTTGACCCTCTCGGAATCTTTGCCCCAGTTGTGGTAAGGGAAAAAATATTCATGCAACAACTATGGGAATCAAAAATTGGATGGGACGAGGAGTTATCGCCAAGCCTTCAGCAAGATTGGAAAATATACCGAGACGATCTACAAAGTCTTAACAAGCTCAAGATCCCTCGACACATGTTTGACGGAAAAATTCCAGTAGCACGGGAAATACATACCTTCGTTGATGCCTCGGAAAAAGCATATGGAGCTGCAACGTACATTCCGGGCGACATACAAAGACAATGGAATAACTGTACGCTTGTTATGTGCGAAATCTAAGGTAGCACCATTATCAAGGCAATCACTGCCTCGTCTGGAATTCTGTACAGCACTATTAGGAGCGGAACTCACTGCTCGACTACGAAAGGATCTTAATATGAAGAGCAGCTGCAATCCAGCATATTTATGGACAGACTCAAGAATTGTACTATCATGGATAAATTCACAATCATCCAGTTTGGAAACCTTTGTCGCAAATAGAGTTGCAAAAATCCAGGAATTGACTATAGCAACTCAGTGGCGTCATGTCTCCTCACAAAACAACGCTGCAGATATACTGTCACGAGGAACATTAGCGAAGAATCTGGATTCAACGACCTTGTGGCTACACGGGCCATTATTCCTTCATGGATCACCATCAAAATGGCCAGAGCCGTTCGTCAAAATGCCCAGCGCTAACGACACATTGGGACGAAAGGGAAACCCAAGGGCTGTAGCAGCTCCTGTCGCAAAAACATGTGATGTAATCTATTCCATCAATCACAATAATTCCTTCCGAAGACTACAACGCATTATAGCATATATAATGCGGCTACGACACCCAAACAAAAATGGTAATACACCCACACATGAGGAGTTGGAACGTGCCAGGATTGTTATATTACGTAAGATTCAACAGGTAGACTTCCCTGAGGAGTTGACGAACCTCACAAAACATGGCGTAGTAGACAGCAAAAGCAACCTCAAATCTATGACACCGTTTCTAGACAAGGATAACATCATACGAGTGGGCGGTAGGATCGAAAAATCAGCTCTATCATTTGATGAAAAACATCCTATATTGTTACCATACAATGACCCAATTGTCAAATCACTGTTACGAGAACTCCACATAGACAACATGCACTGTGGACCACAAGCACTACTTGCAAGGTCAAGGCAAAATTACTGGATACTTAAAGGGAAAACATTAGCACGGAACATTACTCAAAACTGCGTCCGATGTACTCGAGCAAAACCAAAGATGTTTCAACAATTAATGGGCAATCTACCGGAACTACGCGTCAGCCCAGCAAGACCATTTAAAAATGCTGGGGTCGATTACTGTGGCCCATTCTGGATTCATCATAAAGTTCGAGGAAAGCGCCCAGACAAGGCTTACATCGCGATATTCTTCTGCTTTGCGACTAAGGCCATCCATATGGAAACAGTAAGTGATTTAACCACTGACAAATTCATTGCGGCCTTAAAACGATTTATGGGACGCCGTGGAAATTGCCAAACACTACACTGCGACAATGCTACAAACTTTGTGGGCGCCAACAACAAATTGAAAGAGCTAGAAGACGCAATCTACAGCGACAAGGCAAAAGACAGGATATTAGCTGAATGCCACAAAACAAATGTAAAATTCCATTTTATTCCTCCTCGAGCACCACACTTTGGCGGGCTCTGGGAAGCAGCAGTTAAGTCAGCAAAACACTTACTATTGAAAAATGTATCGACCGCTTCATTAACGTATGATGAACTTGAAACCGTTGTCATTGAGATAGAGGCAATACTTAACTCTCGGCCAATAACTCCTATGTCAACCGATCCAAATGATCTTGCTGCACTAACACCTGGACACTTTCTGATTGGAGAACCGCTAACAGCACAAGCCCATGACGCAGAAAGGGAAGACGGAAGGTCGCTTGGACAAAGATTAGAGTTAATTCAACATCTGAAGCATACGTTCTGGACTCGATGGTCACAGGAATACCTCCACGAACTTCAGCAACGTACAAAATGGACGAGATCAACGGCAAACGTATCAGAAGGAATGTTGGTACTCATCAAAGAGGACAATGTACCATGTCGACAATGGCCTATGGGAAGAATTCAAAGGGTATACACCGGCCCCGACAACCATATACGAGTGGTCGATGTGAAGACAGCACATGGCACCTTCAAACGGCCTATACACAAATTGGCGCCACTACTAGCCATCGATGAGCCACAACACAAACACCCACTCGAAGACATATCACAAAATGATCCCTCGGCTAATCAAAAGGCGAAACGGCTCAGAACACCCAGGACACAAGACGGTATATCGGCCCCAGCAATTGGACAAGATACCTTCCGGATCGACATATCTGATAGTTAAACCATCGTTTAACGGCCGGGAGTATGTCTGAGTTTTGTGTTCAATCTACAATCAACAATCTACATAACTCATCCTAAACAAATTAAGATAGTAGGTAGAATGGTTATCTGCAGTACCAGACAATTAGCAAATAACCCATCATTATCGCTAGGTATAAGTATTGGATTATCCGTTATAAGATAGCCTTTTCTGACCGTAATAAAACCTTTTATATGTTTATTTAGGTTTATTGAATAAGTAAAATTCCATAATCACTATCTTGTATTGATACCTACCACCTAAAAATAGTATATAAGGCCATTACGTTCATAAAATAAATTAGTAAGAAAATAGCACTTGAAAATAGAGCAACGAGTCTCGTCTTTCACTATTTGATACTGATCTCCGTTGTCCAACTGGTTCAAGTACTTGTTGCGACGCCCGTAGTCACTGGTTCTGTACTAGAGGCTTACAATTAAACACAAATACAACTACCTAGTCTTGGTTTTGTACCAAGGTCTAATAGATACTCAACATTTTTATTCATTGTTTTTTTTTTTTTTTTCAAAAATTTTTCTAAATATCAAAATTATTTTTTTCTTCAGTTTATTTAAACAAACTTTAATTTTTCTTTTATTAAAACTTTTTTTTTTTTTCAATTCATATCATTGGGGATAGGGCGCATAGGGGTTAAACACTTACAGTTTGCTTTTACTCCCGCGTCGAAAGGCCTTTCTGCGTGGTGGTGTCAGCTGTGAAGTGTAGAAATATGGGTTATATGGCGGGCGGGGAGGAACAACACAACCTTTACATCTGTTTAACACATAATTGGTTTTTTTTTCTTGTTTTACTTTTGCCAGCTATCTAATTATTGAATTTTTATTTATTTAAACATATACTTTTTCCTTCTTTCTCGTTAAGGTTTCGTTAAAGGGCATTAACTGTGTGATTCATTTTTTCTTTTTTCTCTTTTGATTTGCTGTACTTTATATTTCTTATTTATTCATATATATTGTTATTTGATCATATATATTTTAAATTGTTGTTCTTTTTTTCTTTTCTTTTCTTTGTTATTTATTTATAGGTTAATTATAGATTTTATATTTTTTGACTTACTAAAACATTATATTTTTCTGCTCTTCTCTTTAAGCATCTTCTTCTGCAAAAAAAAATCTAACTTCTCACTTGTCGACGACAATTTAATTGTCTTGCACAATTTCGTTTTGGATTTCTTTTTGTGGAGTTTTTTCTTTATGTTATGAAATTTTTTTCTTTTTTATGCTTTTTATCCTGTATGCTACACTACACTATTACTACACTATTTTTTTTTTTAAATTACTATTTCATATATTATATATTTTTATATCTATACATTTTTTTATATGTTTTCAGTTTTGCATATATCGTATATATGCATAATTTTACAGTTTTTTTTTCTTCTGGGATTTTTATACCCTGAACCCATTGAAAATGGGAAATCAGGGTATAATGGTTTTGTTAAAAGTATGTAACAGGGAGAAGGAGGCGTGGCAGACCCCACATAGTATATATATTCTTGATCAGGGCGACGAACTGAGTCGATTTAGCCCTGTCCGTCTGTCTGTCCGTCCGTCCGTCCGTCCGTCCGTATGTATGAACGCGTCGATTTCAGAAGATGTAGAAGCTAGAGACTTGAACTTTTTTTTAAAATGACCGTAAATACAGCGCGCATATCGAGTTTATCACCAAACATCGATAACTCGTCTAGTTATTTTTTTATCGATAAAAAACCTTATCGAAAGACAGTTATAAAATTATATCTCCTACATCTTTAGAGCTAGAGTATCCAAATTTTTAATGTAGATTGATATGCACGTTATAGAATTTCGATTTTTGTTCAATTTTACCTCCCACCCCTATATCCACCCCCTCACCCATAAGTTTGTAAAAGGCGTATTTCAAATACTAGAAACTTGAGCTTTGACACATACGCGCATATTAATGATATAAACACAATCTAAAAGTTTCATGAAGAACGTACGTCCAGAAAAAAAGTTATTAAACAATTAAGTTCCCATAGTGAGCCCACACTGCAGCACATGCGTGTTTATGCGTGCGCGCCTATGTGTGTCTATGTATGTGTGTTGCGTGTGTATGTGTGTGTGTTTGCTGTTGCTTGAAGGGTTCAGGGGATCTCGTAGTCGAGCAGTCTCGACTAGAGCTTTCTTACTTGTTTTGTTTTCTATTTGGTTTTATGTGTTTCGCGCACTAAAGTTTTTTTCTATTTTGTTGGGTTTTTTTCGGTTTTTTTTTTCTTTTGATGCTGCGCTTCCTCTCCCCCCGTCGCTTAGGCGTTATGCTGCTCTGCCGGCTTTTAGTACCCTAACCTCCGCTATTCAAGGTGACACTTGCTGGCGTGAAGGTTAGGTTAGTATCTAATAAGAGAAAATGGACAAAAGTCCACTGAAAAAATGGAAAATCTTTCTTAATTACTTGATTTTTTTTTCTGAACACTCTTTTTCACGTACCTAATATATATATGTATATATATAAATAAATGTATATATGTATATCTAAAATATATATTTTGAGACCGGCAGCTGCGCGCTGCAAATTCAATTCAATTTAATGCCAAAAAAATCAAACGCGATCGTTTGCAGTTGCTTAATCTTTGGGTTCGTGAGTTTTATTTTGTCAAAATTTTGTTTTTATTTTTTTGGTTTAATACTTTTAAATTTTCAGCACAACCAAATTTTGACTTGATGATCTCGTGATGCCGGAAAAGAACTATTTGACCCATGTGGCTCTTTTTATAGTCCCACATTCCAGTCTCCGCTCTTCCTCTTCTTGGAAAGTGAGAAGCGAAGATGGGTGCAATTCGCCCGCTGAGTCCCAAAGCTGTTAGAGTTTCTCTCAAAAGCTCGCTCTCGAGGCTCGCTTTTTGGGAAGCTCAGCGGTCATTGCAGTGCAGGCGACACATTTGTCGCGAATGATATGCACTGCAATTATTTATGTACAATATCTCTGCTACGACCATTACAAGTCATCATCCGACTCATTGCCTCTATCGGTGGTGCTACCGTTTGCGTCGTCGTCCGGTCCGTGTTCGCCTGGTCCTTGAAGAGTTCGCATTCTTGTTGGTGACGTGCTCGATTTTTCTTGAACTCCATCCAGGATGCATCCCTTAACCCGCTGGTTAGAAACCATTTGGCAGCCTTGTCCACCAGCACTTCGCTCAACGCTCGGGGCATCCGGTCAAGTTCGATTCCGTACGTGATCGCTCCTCCAGAATTTCGATGAAACCAAGGGGATCCGACCGTCCGTCGTACGTCATCCCCCATTTTCGAACCTGCTCAGCTACGATCCAAGGCGGGCGCCCTTCCAGCGGCGGAGAGGGGATGGGAATCCGACGGTCTGCCTTCGGTGCTGCTGCTGGCACCCTGTTTTCGTCGCCACAGCAGAATTCACGCGGCCTCTCATCCCTCCGGCTACTAGCCGTGCTGCTTGTCGTGAGCACG
Organism: Drosophila mulleri; assembly: GCA_035047565.1. NCBI lineage: Eukaryota > Metazoa > Arthropoda > Insecta > Diptera > Drosophilidae > Drosophila > Drosophila mulleri. Next base: position 248,216 of record JAWNPK010000007.1, read on the forward strand.
CCTAGTTTCAACGACGTTGTCGAGGGGGGTCACGTTCCTGAACCTTCCGTAGGTCTGGCTCAGACCTCTGATAGGCGCGGCTGCCCATGCTCGTTGCTGCGCCTCCCAAAGAGAATCCTGATTATTTCGCGAAACGCGCCTCTCAGTCGACCAGCCGCCACTTGATTTCCGCCGAATAAAAAGGATAACCTTTTCCTCAGGTCGTCGACGCGGCTTCGTCGTCGAGCCCCAGATCACGAGCTATCGCCATTAACTCATCTTTATTACGCTGGTAAACCCAGCCGACGCTTATCGCCTGATTGTGGGTAATCCTCCCTTCTTCGTTGACGACTGGACAGCTCGCTGTTCTACTCCACTTACTCTACTTCTACCCGCTTATTCTATAGACAACTCATTTATCTTTCCTTATCCGCTTAGTCTAGTTTTCTTTTCCTTTTCTCTTTTCTTTCTTTTTTTTCTTCTCTGTTTTTTCCCCCCTTGTGTTGCCTTATTTTCTTTCTTTTCTCTTCTTTCCTTTTTTTTCTCTTCTCTCCTTTTTTCTTTTTTTTTTGTGGCTCATCCTACACAATATTGCTTACATTTACCATTTTATTCTATTTCATTCGCTTATTCTAGTTCTATTTTCTTTTCTTTATTTCTTCTTAATCCACTTCGTTTTACTTTATTTCGTCTTAACCATCGTCATTCTCGTTTTTTTTTTCTCGTCTTAATCTATTTACTTTTATTTTATGTTCTTTATTTTAGCTTAACCCAATTCATTCTTTTTTTTATACTCATTCACGAAGCGAATTAGTATATTGGTTTTGTGCAATGTCCGCCTTGCTGTCCGTACGTCCGTCCGTCTGTTCGTCTGTCCGTCTGTCCGTATGAACGCAGTTCATTTCGCCGCTATTGAGCTAGAGCCTCGAAATTTGGAACACATACTCGTGTATAACTCCGATTTAAAAAGTGCTAACATTTTTTCTGATCCGCCCACTAGGAGCGTGGAAAATCGGAAAATGAATTTTCCGATATACCAGAAACCATATTAGTTGAAGAGCTAGAAAGCTGAAATTTGGTATGTAGGTCCGCGTCGACCACCCAAGTCCATTAATTATGGCGGATATATCTACGCCCATTGGGGGCGTGGCAAATCGGATAAAACTGTATCTCCGGAAGTCATAAAGCTAGAAAGTTGAAATTTTGCACGTGAACTAATGTTATGATTCTATAATGACTGATGAAATTTTATGTTTACGCCACTGGGGGCGTATTTTAGGCACTATTGATGCTAGAGACTTGAAATTTGGTATATATACGCGGGGTCACAACCTACGTCCAACGAGCTATGATGGATATATGTCCGCCCAAAGGGGGCGTGGCAAACCGAAGAAGCTTATATCTCCTACAGCTTAAGAGCTAGAAGCTTCAAATTTGGATATTTGATTTACTGGTAACATCCTCTATCGATGTTTCTAAAATAATAGTTACGCCTCTTTGGGGGCGTGGCATATCGAAAAATACCCTGTAATTTTCACATTTTTGGAGCGTAAGCATTCAAATTTGGCATGTACGTTACCTTTAAGCTCGTTCTAAGAACAGGCCAAAAATGAGGCGTCTACGGCCACTAGGGGCGTGGCAATCCGCATTTGTAGTATCAAATTGCGATATTTATATGCGTGAGCCATCTATGTATGTACATGTATATACAAATAGGCTTAATAGGCATTGATAACACGGAAGTAAGCATTTTTATAAAATTAAAAAAATATAAAAGAAGCTAAAATAACAAAAATTTGCAATTTACAAAAAATAGTTTTCCGCGGGATTCGAACCCTCACCCAAGTCAAATAATAGGTTTGTCAAAATAACTAAAACGTATTAAACCGGCGCCTCTACCGACAGTGCTACCGCTTGCTTTCAACAACAGTAAATAGAACGAAATGACATTCTTGTTATGAAAAGCCACAGTAGCGGTTGAAAACTTCAAGAACAATGCAACAACAAATCAGTCGCATTTGTGATTCTTAGAGCACGCTAGAGTACGCATTTATGTGCTGTAATAAAATGAACCATTCGTCTGCAACGTCTTTCTAGTTTTAGCTCTGGGACAGCGAATGCCCTCTGTATATTATTCAAATAAAGTCTTAGCCTAAAGTACATAAAGTTTACATAAAGAATTCTGTCGCTTAAAGCAGCGGCAGAATGGGAGTATATGTATAGCATGCTGTATGTGTGTGTATATATGTTTGTATGCATATGCAGAAGGCATATACATTTTAGCGTTTAAGCTGCGGCGTGGACAAGAACGTAACAATGCTTACGTCACAGATCCCACGCTGCATACTGGTCTGTACATAAGTGACCGATCGTATTACGGCACTTATGTATGCTGTTATAATATAAATAAAGCAACAAAGTGTTGCTATGTTGTGAGTAGGGACACGATATTGAATGCAAAGTATCGATAATGTACTCATAAGAAGTATCAAAAGAAAAGCATCGTACTTATAAAAATATCGAGACAAAAGCATCGATGTTGCAAGGTATCGAGTATTTATATTTGTTTGAAATGTTTATTAAATCTAGGATATATTTCATATTTTAAAGTTAAAGAGTAAAAGTTACAAGTAAATTTTTAATTACTACATAGTACAATGAACACATTTATGTTATATATTCCATTCCTCCTCCGCACAATCGCCTTAAAAAAATCAATCAAGCCTTTTCGGTGACAGTCGGCTGCGAGTTTTAGTTATGGTACTTCCAGCTTTGGAGAAAAGCCGCTCAGAGGGCACGGACGTCGCGGGAATTCCCAATTACTTTTGAACTAGGTTGTATAGTTTGGGATATACTACTTTCATATCACCCCATTGTTTTAAAGGGTCGATAGAAAGTGGTAAAACGTGGGTAGACAGGTAGCGACCTACTTCGTCATCGTTCATTGTTGATCTTGTTTTTTTTGGTTCGCTTCCCTGCGTGCGTCCACTTTAATATTTTTTAATCTTGGATCCAGTAAATAAGCTATCGCAAATAGGTGGTTTTCTTCGATGGATCACTGATTTAACTTTTTTTAATGATTCAACTAGCGGAGTCTCAAATTAAGCGCAAATTGACTGCCGAGCTTGACGTGATTCCGCGTATTTTTCTTTACTCGATATGGCTCTAGAGATACTTGATAAGTAAAAATATCGAAACCAAAACATCGAGTAAAAAGTATCGGTATCATCGCCCCAATGTATCCGATACCGAAAATATCGATACTTTTTTCGTGTCCCTAGTTGTGAGCATGATAGTCTTACTTATATTTCGGGCATATGTCAACTTCATATATTGTATTCACTGGTTTGCCGTCCTCATTTATCCTTGGTGGTGTAAAAACTTGCAATGACCAGGATTCTTCTGATCTATTTGCTGATTTTTTTCAATCCACTTATCCTTCTGTTGATCTCTACAGCAACTCATATCCATATGCACTTCCTGAATTTGGGTGTATAAATACTCGTAAAGTTACTTCAGCCTCTCTGTCTGCAGACATTAGGACATTGAAATCATCTTTCTCTCCTGGTGCAGATAATATTCCTAGTTGTGTATAAACATATTTGAAATTAAAAAGATTTGAACTGTTTAGTTTGGGTTCTCGGCAGCGAATGAATTTATTGAATATATATTCTTATGGCTAGAGCCGCGTAGCTGCGCTGCCGGTTACGCCAGCAGCTTCTTACATATACATATATGCTAAGGTATAAGTGTTTATGTATAAGCTTATGGGTCTAGCGAGAGTCGCAGACGGAGAGGGGGTAATGTGTCCACTTGCTTACGAAACAGTCGCGCATGTAAAATATGCCGACTCAGCGGAGTTAGTACTCGCGCTCTGTGAGTGATCGTGTTACTTATGTTATGACTGCGAGTTATATATGAATATTGCAGTTTAATTGTATCAATGTATTTGTGACATTATTTGTATATGTAAATATGTATGTTAGTGAATACAGTGAACATGTGATAAAGTGGACATACTACATCTCCCTCCTTTTGAAAAATAACGTAATTTTAATGGAGTTATTTTCTGAGTTATATTACTTATCCAAATGTGATTTTTTTTTTTTTTGTAAGCAGGTTGATCATTCCTGTTCTTGATTTTTTTTTTTTTTTTTTTTTTACTAATTTAATTATTTTTATTTTTGTTTTTTTTTTTGCAACTAATTGATTATGAATTAAACATTTTTAATCTATCTTTATGTACTACTTGTTTTTTATTTTTATTATTTGAAATTGTTATATTATCGTTTTTTCTATGCTTTCTACTTTGTATGGTCCTGTATATTTAAAATCTAACTTATGACCTGTTTCGTTATTTAGTAGAACCCTATCTCCTATTTTTAATTCAAAGTCTAAACTATTGCTATCGTAATAAATTTTTTGTTTTTTCTTATTTGTTTCTAACATTAGCCTAGCTCTCTTATATGCCTGTTCTAGTCTAAATTTTGATTCCTTAGCATAGTCTTCTACATTATAAAGTGGCTTAATTCTATCTATGCTATTAAAATCTTTTGGCAAGTTTGACGTTTTGCCGAACACGAGCTCATATGGACAGTAGTCATGTGCCATAGAGGGTGTTGTGTTAAAACAATATAAGAAGTATCTTAACCATACGTCCCAATCTGTTTTGTCGACTGATATGTAAGATCGTAAGATCGTTAAGTGTTCTGTGGCTTCGTTCCACGGTACCTACTGTCTGGTGATGGTGTGCGGTTGAAGTTATGTTTTTAATTTTAAGATTTTTACATAAGTCTTCAATTATTGAATTTTTATATTCTGTACCCATGTCAGTAATGAACGTCTTCATTGGACCGTATACCAGAATAAAATTTTCAAATATAGCTTTTGATACTGTTTTCGCACTTTTGTCTTTAATTGGAATTGCTACAAGGTATTTTGTTAGATCGCAGATTAAAGTTACTGCGTATTCGTTTCTATATTCGGATTTGGGTAAAGGACCGATCGTGTCAACAATTACCCTGTCGAAAGCTCTCTGTGGAGTTTCGGTAATAGTTAATGGAGTCTTTTTGTGTTTAGTCGTTTTAGACTTTTGACACTTCTCACATTTTTTTATATAATTCGATATATATTTTGTCATTTTATTCCAATGATAATGCCTTTTTATTTTGGCTATCGTTCTGGCTATTCCAGTATGACCTCCTTGTATTGGGTCGTCATGGAACGTAAACAGTATTGCTTCTTTTTCTTTATTATTATCGTTTGATAATAGGGTCACCGGCTTGAGTAGCGCTACTCTTAAAGATTTTAAATATTTATTGCCCATTAATTTAAAAGATTCTATTGAGATAATCTCAAAGATCTTTTCACTCGGTGCCACTTTGAGTTTGCTAATATTTAGTATACCGGCTTCTGATTCAAGCCTTTGAAAGAACTGACCTAAGTCAAAAGTTTCATTGGTGTACATCAGTGTTGCCAACTTTTGTTGAGCAAAAAAGCTGAAAAAAAGCTGATGTTTTCGGTCATCTTTTAAGCAGTGGTGCCAGATTTTCAGAGTCAACATAAGCTAGATTGAAGAAAAAATAAGCTAGAATAAGCTAAAATTAAAAAAAAATAAATCTTTAAAATAAGCTAACTAAAAAAAAAAAAAAAAATAACAATTGATGTATACTTTTTAATAGATATTTGAATTTTATTAATATATTTAAATTTATATTAACGAAATTATATCATCAATTTCATTATTTGCTTCCTTACTTACACAAACTTACACAAATTCTTATAGCTTATTTTATATTTACCCAGCAACTTTGTCACACTTATATCAGTTGACTCATCCAATAACAGGCTAAATTTGGACGCTCCTATGTCCATCCGCAAATCTTCATTAAAGTGCAATGCCAATACATTGTTTATTATTTGCGTACACTTTGTTCGCTTTAATTTTATGTTGACCGCGGCGGTACACGCATTAAACTGTTCGACACACAGTTGCGACAAATGGTCGATAGGTTCTATAGCCGAGTGCTCTGCAATATATAGGCATAGTGCAGCCTCCTGCTCCTCCGTTTTGGATGGCTTGCTAACAAAAGGTATTTTGTTGTTTTGTGTCATGCCTTCACTAGAGGCAACGTGTTTCTTTGTGGCAGCATGCTGCCGTAATTCGCACAACTTGGCCCCAATAGTCGCTTTACAAAAGCAGCAGTACGCTTTTGTAGGGTCAGTTGGCACTTTGCGTAGCCACTCCTTAAATTCAGGACACTTTGTCCACGAATCGCGAAAATTTTCTTTGTAGGTAACTTTCGGCATTTTTTCTGTTGAGGTTTTCTCTAAATGAAACACCACGGTATATGTTGGTGCAACGCAATAAGTTTATTTAACACAAGAAAATATTCAGTAACAAGTACACTACTTCACGTACCGCGACGATTTGAATTTAACTGACCGAGCCGATACACTGATATTGACCTTGCACAATGAACTTACTGAATGTACCCCGGCACGATTCACAGCCCGCTTATATACCTACTTTCATTATATGTCGAATGCTCTGTTTACCGTTAGGTCAAATGTGTGCGACTAGCCGGCGACTGTGCTTAGGTCAAATGCTTACTTGTTGATGATGAGTTTTTTCGAGATCACTCCACAACATTTTCAAATGTGAGCAAACGTTTTGTACTACATTTTTGCAAGCCAAAATAAGCCAAATTAAATTTGAAATAAGCTAGATCTCAAGCTAAAGCTTTTCATTAATTTTCCAAGCTTTTTGATTTCAAAATATGCTAAATCTAGCTTAAAATAAGCTAAAATGGCAACACTGCTTTTAAGGGCTTAATTTTATAAATAATTTATGATATCATCAATTTCGTGACAGCTTTTATCTTTGTCGTATGCCTCCATGGTGCCAATCATTTTTAAATATTTTTTGGGTAATTCGTAGTCATAGCAGCATTTGTTCAAACGACGCAAACCGTATCTGTAAATATATACATTGCCAATATCGGCGCGAAGCTCATCCAAAAAATTTGGCGCCAAAGCATTTCTTATAATGTTTGAGCATTTTGTTCTATGTAGCTTCAGAGAACTCCCAGAGCCATCACAAAATTGCTTTGCGCACAAACTGCTCATGTGGTCAATTGGAGAAACCGCCGTGTGTTGAGCCACAAATATACAGAGCGCTGCCTCCTGCTCCGTCTTCGTCGAGACCCCGGCAAAAGAAATTTTATTTTTTTGATGAAATCCTCCTGCAGCACTTTGATGTTTTTTTGTGGCGGCGTGGGCATGCAAATCGCTTAATTTGACAGTAATACTGCCTTTGCAATAACTGAAAAACTCTCTTGTCGGATCATTAAAATCTTTTCGCAGCCAGGCTTGAAACTCATCGCGGTTAAGCCACGCATCTCGGCATTTTTACTTATATTCTTTCGGCATGGTTATGGCTGATCGTTTAATGATGAAACTGTTATGGCAATCGAGCTCAAAAGTAGAGTTCTATCTAATCATTTACAATAGGATCAATTGAACTATTTGAACGAACCTAGTTCCTTATTCTAGTTCAACTAATCATATTCTAGTTCAGTCAGTTCCAGCGTGACCGAATATGGTATTTTAAATACTTTTTGGTATTTTTTCAGCTCTGATTTTGCTCAAAAGTATTTTAATGGTATATAGGTATTTAGTAGCATTTTTCTTAGATTTTATGGTATTATATGGTATTTTGGGTTTTGGGCAAAGCTTAATGCTTAAGACTTGCTTAATTTTAAAACAAATAAATAGAAAACATGAGCAATAAGCAAAAATGTAGAGCTGAGTGGGAGACTATGCCGGAAAATGAAAAATGGCTGGGCAGGAGCGCAAATAATATGGATGCGCACTGCAAAGCGTGCCAGACTGACATTTTGAGTAGGCTGGCGTCACTTAAGCAGCACGCGGCTACACAAAAACATAAAGATAATATGAAATACTTCTGTGGAAAATCAAAGGTGAGTTCTTTATATGCTCAATCTATGTTAATTTTGCCCGTTTCTAATGCGTCGTGTGAACGCATATTCTCTCAAATTAATTTAATCAAAACGAAAAATCGAAACCGCTTTAAAAATGTAAATGTATCACATATATTACATGTAAAACAATCATTGCGCGAAAATGGGTGCAATAATTTTAAGCCCAATGAACAAATGTTATGTAAAGATTTCAACAAATTTAATATAAGCTGCTCTGACGAAGAAGGCTAGTATTTACTATTTAATTATATTTATAATTAAATGTAATATTCTGATCTTAAGAGAAACTAACCAGACTGAACAAAGACGTTCCTTTATTATTTTATTTTAAGAAAATGTTACAAAATGAATTTTAAGCATTTAATTAATTTTAAGACTTTAAATATATATTGCAATATGGAATTGAATACGAATGCATATTGTTCTAGTTTTATGTTGGACTGAAATATTATTAATGTTTTAAAATGAAATAAACAACAAACATTTTTTGCAATGGGAAAACCCTTATTTTTTTCTATATATAATAAGTCAGTTATTATTTTTACATATTATCATTTGAATTTCCAGACGATTTATTTGTTATGGTATTTATAGTGGTATTTTGTAAAATATGAAATAGTATTTTATAGTATATTTTTGAGACCAAATTGGTATTTCTCGTTTGGTCCGGCGCGGTCACGCTGGTCAGTTCCACTATTAGTTCGATTAGTTCGATCATCGAAAACTGAACTACTGAACTATTTCGTTTTAATTCAAACACAATAAACAACACAACATTTTATATACGATTAATCGCACAAAACTGATAATTTGTTCAGTAGAAAAAAGAGCTGAAAAAATATTTTTAAAAATCCATCCAAAAATCCGCAGTTAGGTTTTCAAAAAAAACAGATTTGACGGGAAAAAAGCTGATTTGGTAACATTGGAGTACATATTGCTAACATCAATTCTTGCGATAACACTCTTTCCGTGTTTTAATAAACATAAAGAATTTGTTATTCGCAAGGTCACTACTTTTCGTACTTCGTCATTTACAATGACTTCGTATATGTTGGTCTTAGAAGCATCTGGAGTCTGCTTTTGCAAGACCTCCTTTTCTTTTTCTTTTCTTGCGCAGGAATTTAACTGTTTACTTTGATTTCTGGTAGTGACTTTCAGAATTTTATTATTTGTCTGTATATTTTTATACCCTGAACCCATTGAAAATGGGAAATCAGGGTATAATGGTTTTGTTAAAAGTATGTAACAGGGAGAAGGAGGCGTGGCAGACCCCACAAAGTATATATATTCTTGATCAGGGCGACAAACTGAATCGATTTAGCCATGTCCGTCTGTCCGTCTGTCCGTCCGTCCGTCTGTCCGTCCGTCCGTCTGTCCGCCTGTCCGTCTGTCCGTATGTATGAACGCGTCGATTTCTGAAGATATAGAAGCTAGAGACTTCAACTTTTTTTTAAAATGCTCGTATATAGCGCGCGCATATCGAGTTTATCACTAAAAATCGATAACTCATCCCGTTATTTTTTTATCGATCAAAAACCTTATCGAAAACCAGTTATAAAATTATATCTCCTACACCTTTAGAGCTAAAGTCTCCAAATTTTAAATGTAGATTCGACTGCACGTGATAGAATTTCGGTTTTTGTTATATTTCACCCCCCACCCCTATATCCACCCCCTTACCCTCATCTCTGTAAAAGGCGTATTTCAAATACTAGAGACTTGAGCTTTGGCAAATATACGCATAGTAATGATAAAACCACATTCTGAAAGTTTCATGAAGAACGTACGTCCACAAAAAAAGTTATTGAACAATTAAGTTCCCACAGTAAGCCCACACTGCAGCCCATGCCTGTTAATGCGTGCGTGCCTATGGGTGTCTATGTATATGTTTGCGTGTGTGTGTGTTTGTTTAAGCTGAATGACACTATAAATTATTGAAATGGCTGTTGCTCGGAGGGTTCAGGGTATCTCGTAGTCGAGCAGTCTCGACTAGAGCTTTCTTACTTGTTATACCCTGAACCCATTGAAAATGGGAAATCAGGGTATAATGGTTTTGTTAAAAGTATGTAACAGGGAGAAGGAGGCGTGGCAGACCCCACAAAGTATATATATTCTTGATCAGGGCGACAAACTGAATCGATTTAGCCATGTCCGTCTGTCCGCCTGTCCGTCTGTCCGTCCGTCCGTCTGTCCGTCTGTCCGTATGTATGAACGCGTCGATTTCTGAAGATATAGAAGCTAGAGACTTCAACTTTTTTTTAAAATGCTCGTATATAGCGCGCGCATATCGAGTTTATCACTAAAAATCGATAACTCATCCCGTTATTTTTTTATCGATCAAAAACCTTATCGAAAACCAGTTATAAAATTATATCTCCTACACCTTTAGAGCTAAAGTCTCCAAATTTTAAATGTAGATTCGACTGCACGTGATAGAATTTCGGTTTTTGTTATAATTCACCCCCCACCCCTATATCCACCCCCTTACCCTCATCTCTGTAAAAGGCGTATTTCAAATACTAGAGACTTGAGCTTTGGCAAATATACGCATAGTAATGATAAAACCACATTCTGAAAGTTTCATGAAGAACGTACGTCCACAAAAAAAAGTTATTGAACAATTAAGTTCCCACAGTAAGCCCACACTGCAGCCCATGCCTGTTAATGCGTGCGTGCCTATGGGTGTCTATGTATATGTTTGCGTGTGTGTGTGTTTGTTTAAGCTGAATGACACTATAAATTATTGAAATGGCTGTTGCTCGGAGGGTTCAGGGTATCTCGTAGTCGAGCAGTCTCGACTAGAGCTTTCTTACTTGTTTAAATCTGTCATTGTTATTCTAGATAGCGCATTGGCTACGTAGTTGTCTTTTCCCTTTGATCTGTTTTGACAGTGAAGTGTCTACCATAAATGTATGGCCTGAAGTACGTTATTGCCCAATGTATGGCTGTTAGTTCCTGTTCTGTTGTGCTTTTATTACTTTCTCCTTTAGTAAAAGATCTTGATGCGTATGCTACCGGGAGTTGAAGTCCATCTTTGTTTTGTGTCAGGACTGCTCCACAAGCTTGCTTACTAGCATCCGTTATAATGCAAAATTCTTTGCTGAAGTCTGGGTATTGGAGGAGTGTTGGATTCATTAATGCCGATTTTAGATGTTCGAAGGCGTTTTGGCAATCCGCCGTCCATTCGAATTTGACATCCTTTTTGCATAGCTTTGTTATGTGACGAGAATAGTCGGCGAAGTTTTTAATGAATCGTCTGTAGTAATTACAAAAAGCTATAAATCGTCTAGCGCTGTCCGCATCATGTGGGACTGGGTAATTTTGAATGACGTCGTATTTTTTGTCGTCGGGTAAGATTCCTTTATCTGTGCATTTATGTCCTAAGAAAGTGACTTCATGCATGAAAAATGAACATTTTTCTGGATGTAACTTTAGGTTGTGCTGCCTACATTTCTCAAAAACATCAGTTAAGTTTTTGAGCATATGTTTTTCGGAGCAACCAATGACTATTAAGTCATCCATATAAAGGAATGCTTAAGAGGGTTCAAGTCCAGAGAATGCTATAGTCATCATTCTCTGAAACGAATTTGGCGCTATTTTTAAACCGAATGGTAACCGCGTGAAGCGATATGAACCGTTGGTTGTTGAAAATAAAGTAATATCTCTTGATCTTTCTTCGAGTTCTATTTGGTGAAAACCTGACATTAAATCTAGGCATGAAAAGAATTTCGCTCTACCTAGTTGATCTAAAATATCATCAATTCTAGGGAGTGGAAATTTATCGGACAACAATTTTTTATTGATCTGACGACAGTCAATTACTAATCGCCATTTTTTCTTTTCAGAATTCGGAAGTGTTTTCTTGGGCACTAATAACAAAGGGCTATTATAGGGGGATACGGACGGCTCGACTATTTTGTCGTCAATTAGTTTTTGGACTTGTTTCTTAATTTCTTCTTTTTGGCTTTGAGGATTTCTATAATTTTTTATATATATCGGTTCATCATCTTTCAATCTCAGTTCTTGCTTATAGAAATTATTTGTGGTGATTGGTTCGGTTTCTAAACCAAACACATCACTATATTGTACGCACAGCGACGTTAGCTGTTTATGGAATAATGGCGGAAAATTTTTTGATAGCTGGCTTAGTACAATTTTTTCTCTCTTTTTCTGGAGTTGTTGTAACTACTTCGTAGTTCGAAAGTGGTTCTTGTTTTATGCTATTTATGCTAATTAATTGGTCTTCGTTAGTTGTATTCAGCATTCTTAAGAATGCGTTTTGAGAATTTACTAAAGAAAAAGGAGGGAAAATTTTTGGAATTATATATTTTGAAGTTTGTATTTCTATAGAAGTAAATCCTTTGGATTTAGTAACTTCCTTACTTATTCCTTGTATGTTAATTATATTGTTTGTTTGGATGTTTTGATAAACATCCGAATTTTCTTTTAATATCGAGATGTCTGCGCCGGTGTCGACTAAAAAGACTAATTCATTTCCTGTACTAGCGTTTGTGAATTTTACATATATATTTTGACTGAGATTGATAGTGTGAATTTCCGACATATTTTGGGAGTTTCCCGAAGTATTTTGGGCCACCCTAACATTGTTGTTATTATTGTATCGGTTATAACCGCTGTTCTGCTGGTTATTTCCTCTACTGTTTCCTCTATTACTTCTATTATTATAATTCCCTCTATTTCCTCTATAGTTGTTATTTTGATTGGTATTTTGGTAGTTGTAGCGATCATTATTATTATAATAATAACCGCGGCCATTGCCTCTACCACGACCTCTGTTATTGAAATTACCTCGACCCCTTTGGGTGTAGAGCACCGTGTTGGGATTTCCGGTCATTTCTGTACTACATTGTACATATTTGGCTATGGCATCGTTCGTTGTTTTGAAGTTGCCAGCCTCAAGGATTGTTTTTAGCTTACTCTGTTCGCAATTTTTAATCATTGCGTCAATGGCTTCCTTGGTACTGAATTTATCAGCATGTTCTGCTGGTAAACCTTCATCAATATACGAAGCCTCAAGAAGCCTTCGTAAATTGTCTATTTCGGTCGTAAATTTTTCGGCCGTTTTTCCTTTTTGCATAGTTTTAGATAGTTTGGCCTTTACTACATCGGATATTTCACCGACTATAGTATCTTGAAGTTATTTTATTATAGCCTTTATTGATGTCTCGTCTTGGACTTTATATAGTGTTGAGCCAATAATTTTTGATTTTATTACTTCAACAGCAAAAGAAAAAAATGGAATTTTTGTAGGAAAGGAAAGAGGTTAGATTGTAATTTAGGAGAATTTATTAAATGTTAGTAAGATTATTAATATAATTATTTATAAATTAAATTATATTTTATTATTTATTTTTTTTAGTAAAAAAAATTGGGGGGGGAGGGGGGAGGGGGGGAGGTGATGGGGGTGGAGGCCGGGAGGGGGGGGGTGTTGAGCTATCGAGATTTTTCGAATAGCTTTAAATTATTAAACGATTGAATTCACTTAATGATTAGTTTATTAGCGATTATTAGAGTTTACAGAGTTTATGTGATAGACGCGAGCAAGCGACTAGGCTGTCGTGCTGTCCGCTACTATGTTTGTAATAGTCAATCTAACACTGCATCTGCTCTAAACACGAGTTAATTGCATACTAAGTACAATGTACGCGAGCCGGCGGATTAAGCTGAGCCGGTGCGTGGGTGAAAGACACAACGCAAAAGGGAGAGCGTGATCTCCGTTACAAATTCTCTTAAATGATAACATATTCTATGAACTGCCGCTCTTAATTATAATGAAGCGATGATTGCTGAGCCCAACATCCTCCCCCCGTTGAAGACTTAGTCTTCAACAGAATCCTTAAGGGGCAGCAAGCACAGCTTATTTGTAGCTCTTCTTATCTCGCCAGCTTCAGTTTTTAGTAGGGCTACCCGTGCAACGCCATCACTTCCAGGGATAAGTTCGATTATTCTGGCTAGTGGCCACTTAAGTGAAGGTAGATTCTCATCCTTCACAAGAACTATGTTGCCAATAGCCAAGCCAGGTTTGGAGGTTCTCCATTTCACTCGCTGTTGTAACAAGTTGAGATATTCGTCCCGCCAACGAGTCCAGAACACCTGCTGGAGATAGCTTACGCGCTGCCAAGCATCCAAACGATTAAATTTGAGCCCTGTCAGGTTTGGCTCGCTGAAGGACGAAGGAGGGCCACCGTTGAGGAAATGCGCAGGAGTCAACACGTCTATGTCTGATGGGTGCTCTGAAATCGAAACTAAAGGGCGTGAATTAACGACAGCAGCGATGTTGCAAACCAGTGTGCGAAGCTCATCGTAAGTTAGGACGGAGGACCCAACACATCGGTAAAAATGATGCTTCGCTGTCTTCACTGCAGCCTCCCACAAGCCGCCAAAGTGAGGCGATCGTGGAGGGATGAAATGCCATTCGATTGAGTCTGCCAAACAGAAATCCTTCACAGCCTTCTGGTGGGTGTCTGACAGAAATAGACGCTTCAACTCCTGAAGCTGGTTGCGGGCACCAAGAAAGTTTGTGGCGTTATCCGACCAGATTTGACTTGGCTTTCCTCTGGTGCATATGAAACGTTGAAGTGCATGCAAAAATGCCGCGGTAGTTAAATCCTTGACTAACTCCAACCAAATAGCCTTCGTAGCAAAACAAATAAACACACAAACGTAGCATTTCACAGGCGCCTTATTTCGTGACTCAGGCTTGTAAAAGAAGGGTCCGCAAAAGTCAACTCCAGTCACTCCAAAGACCCGATAGCCGTTGACTCGATCCTTGGGTAGATCTGCCATTATGTGTTCAACGAGTCGAGGCCTTGCACGAAAGCAAATTACGCATCTCTGAATTACACTGGCTACAGTTTTTCTACCTCCAATTGGCCAATATTGGGAACGAACCAACGCAAGCACTGCTCGGGGACCAGCGTGCAAGTTTCGCTGATGGAAATGCATTATGATGGCTCTAGTTACTGGATGAACTTTGGGCAAAATAATTGGATGGCGACTATCGAAATTTAAAGTTGAGTTTTTGAGACGACCATCGACACGTAGCAGCCCAATCTCATCAAGGAACGGTGACAGCGAGGCTAGACTGCTGGATGACGGAACCATTCCTTTATTTCGAAGAGCATTTATGTCGTCTGAGAGATGTGTTCGTTGAATCATTCTTAACAGTATATGAGTGCCGTTCCGGATGTCTGCTAGGGTTATTCCTGGACCATGACTTTTTTTAATAAACTTTGATACGTATGCAAACGTACGCTGCAAGCGGCCGAAAGAATTCACAAACTTGCAGTCCATAGAGACATCATGGACTGCGTCCTTTACAAGAAGCACAGTTCTTCGACGCTCAATTGAAGTTCTTTCTGGAAGTGCTGAGACTGGCCACTGAGATCTGGGCTTACAGAGGAAACCTGGACCGTTGAACCAATGTAATGATGCATTTAAATCCGAGGGCAATGCACCCCGAGATAATATATCCGCGGGATTCAGTGTTGTAGGTATATAGTGCCATTCCATTGCTGATGTGAGATCTTGTATCGTGGCGATGCGATTTGAAACAAAAACGTTAAATCGTCCGGGCTCGTCATTGATCCAAGAAAGCGCAACAGTAGAGTCAGACCAACAATGAAACTCGCCTGCGAAAATGCCTAAGCGAGCCACTTCATTCATTAGACGCGCAAGCAACTCTGCCCCGCATAGTTCCAGCTTGGGAACCGTGAGCGTTTTTAGAGGCGCAACTCGAGACTTAGAGCAAAGCAACCTGCTGATGGTATGCTGACCCCTGGATACAATATAAATGCAAGCTCCGTATGCCTCGATGCTGGCATCGCAGAATCCATGGACCTCAACCTTCGATCCTGGTATTAATGATAGCCTGGGAAATGCACTACTAAGACCATTGCCAAAGTTGCTGCAAATGTCTAGCCATGCAGTGTGACATGCAGATGGGAGACTCTCGTCCCAATCAAGTTTATGCCTCCAGAGTTGTTGCAAGAAGATTTTAGCCTTCGTTATTACTGGGCCGACCAGGCCGAGGGGATCATAAAACCTAGCAATAGACGAGAGAACAGAGCGCCTGGAGGGCTTAGAGGCTGAATTCAGGGCTAGATATGAGAAAAGAAGTTGATCAGATGCCGGATCCCATGCAAGGCCAAGTGTCTTTGTAATGTCGCTGCCATCATTGAACCTAATGAGCGATTCCTTGTCGCAGTCTGTTACGCCGTCGAGTACCATGGGATGGCTTGAACACCACTTCCTCAATTTAAACTTCCCACAAGCCAAGATTCCAGCTGTCTCTTGCATAACAAGTTTTGCTTCTTCGACTGAATTTCCTCCACTAATCAAATCATCAACATAGAAATCGCGAAGCAATACGTCGGACCCGACTGGGAATGCGTTCCTTTCATCTACGGCAAGCTGATGCATGGCGCGCACAGACAAAAATGACGCTGGTTTTGTTCCATATGTTACCGTATCAAGCCTGAAAACTTCCAACTCATCATCTGGGGAATTCCTCCATAAAATGCATTGTAGATAGCTGTCCGGCTCAGGTACTTTCACGCAACGATACATTTTGCAAATATCGCCGGTGAGTGCAACTGGATAAGATCGGAAGCGCAATAATATGTCGACTAATTTTGGCTGAATGACGGGACCTGACATTAGAATGTCATTCAACGAATGCCCAGTTGTTGTAGATGCAGATCCATCAAAGACGACGCGAAGCTTGGTAGTTGTGCTATCATCCTTCAGAACGCAGTGATGAGGAAGAAAATATCTGCATAGATGGAATGAATTTAGAGGAACGCGTGACATGTGACCAAGTTCAAGATACTCTTTCAGAAATGCTGAGTATTGAGACCTTATATGCGGCAAACGACTCAATTTCTTTTCCAAATTGAGAAACCGATGTCGCGCTTGCTCATAAGAATCTCCAAGAAGCTCGCAACTAAGCTTAACAGGCAGGCGTACTGTATATTGGCCACTAGCCAATCGATTGTAATACCTCGCAAAATGCGCTTCGCAGTCTGAGTCTTCCTTGCTGAACCTTACAATGGAATCGCTGCAGCGCTCGACTTCCCAAAGCGACG
Organism: Drosophila mulleri; assembly: GCA_035047565.1. Classification (NCBI taxonomy): domain Eukaryota; kingdom Metazoa; phylum Arthropoda; class Insecta; order Diptera; family Drosophilidae; genus Drosophila; species Drosophila mulleri. The sequence goes on from JAWNPK010000007.1 coordinate 265,305, forward strand.
AACGAGACTGTCCAACTTGATATCAGCACAGGAGTCTGTAATCGGATCCGAAGGCGCCTTTGAAGCTATTAGCACGGCGTTGTGGTTGCGAGCCTCGCCACCTGATACAACCCAACCAAGACGAGTCTTCTGTAACAATGGAAATCCAGGCATCAACTTGATTTGTCCCACGCAGAGCAAATCATAAAACAGGCTAGCTCCGATAAGCAGATCTACTCGTTGCGGCCTATGGAAAGCTGGATCTGCCAGCACTATATTGTGCGGTATGCTCCAATTGCTCGTATTCACATTAGAACTGGGCTGCCTGCCAGTTATATTTGCAGCTACCATAGCCGTTATGCTAGTTGTATATTCAGATGCATGAGCTTGAAGAGTGAGGCAAATGCTGCTACCATCCATGGCAACATTGGAGTCGCCTACGCCGCATACTGATACCACCGATTTTGTTCTCTTAAGTTGCAGGAGATTCGCAAATCTGGCTGTAATGAGATGTAGTTGAGAGCCTGAATCTAAAAGTGCACGACAAGGAACAAGCTCGCCAAACCGATTCCTTGCCAGAACCACTGCGGTAGCCAGGAGCACATCGCTGTGCAGATCCTTGGATAAGAGAGTAGTGGCCGGTGCTGAGGGCTGAGGGATAGTCTGTACTCTTGATGTTGAAGATTGTTGATGGGGCGGAATTGCTGCCTGTGATGTGCTGGAGTGGCCGAGATGAAGAAGCGTATGATGCTTGACTCCACAGACCCGACAACTGCGCGAGCCACATTGTCGCGACTGATGACCTCCCTTGAGACAATTCAAACATAAGCCAGCCTTTCGGACCTCATTCAGGCGAAGACTAGGAGACAAGTTTGCGAATCTTGGGCATTTGTAGATTGTGTGCTCAAGATCATTACAAAAATTGCAACTGTGCGTACTGTGGCCAGTTACGAGAAATGCTGATCTACTGGTAGCAACCTTACTGCAAGAATTCATCGGCTTACTTGACGAATAGTTTGTAAGAGCAAATTTCATCGATTCCAAAGTACGGCAACGAAGCTCAAGAAATGAGGAGACTTCTTCATATCTGGGTATCTGAAGAGCCATCTCTGAGTTGTCCAATTTCTCTTCCCATTTAGCTTGTGAGGCCTCATCAAGCTTCTGTAGCAGTATCTGAGCAATCATGGCACTGGCTATCTGCTCTGTTGTACCCAGACTACTGAGCGCACGCATATGGACATTGAAGCTGTCAGATAGCTCACGCAGCTTGATTATGGATCCATTTTCTACTCTTTTGAGACCTAAGATCCTTACGATGTGGGCCTGGAAGATTAAACGTCGATTATCATATCTCTGCTTTAATAAATTTATGGCAATTGTATATAATTGTATATAATTATCATTCGAAATTTCCAAAGAGCGAACCGTATCCAACGCTGCGCCATCGAGGCAGGACCGGAGGTGCTGAAGTCTTTCCATATTGCTGATTTCTGGCCGACTTTCATTGATTGTGGAAAACATTGAGTAGAAGTCAGCCCAATTAGCATATCCACCGCTGAACGTAGGTAGCTTTAATGGCGGCAACACAGGCGCAGGCTGCAATCTGGGAGCGGATGCGAGAGGAGGGTCAATTGGACGACTAAACGTGGAACTATGATGCGCTTGAGCAGTACGACTTTGCACTTCGGACATTATTGTTGACTGCATGACCATTATTAAATCATCAAAGTCAGTGCGCAAATTGCTGGACATCTCAGTAAAGTCGAGACACAAACTTGGAATAAGTCGTATTTGTCGAGCAGAGTACTTGCAACTTTAATAAACTGGCAAATGGTATTCAAATAATAGACACGTATGAATTGTTGCACACCGGTACGATTATTATGGACGCGCTCGTATCGCAGTACAATGCCAACGAAGAATAACGGCAAGCATGTAATTACACTGTGCTTATGCAAACTTAATCACTTATAGATTGAAGCTTTAGAACACGCAGTCACTAAACATAGAAATAGTTGAGAAATTAGCTGATTCTTTATTAGATTGTCATTTGCAGAAGTTTTCGCATGTGTACTACTTTTACGGGCGCCAGTGTATTGCAGACCGAACGAATGAGTGCCTGGCGAATTGGCAAAGTAACGGCACTCAACTAATCGCTATATACACTGCTTATGTTCACGGGTGTATGTATGTATGTGATGCTGTCAATATATATATGTAAATATGTAGAAAGAAACGAAAAGAGAAAATATCACGTCGGGGTCACCAAATGTTGAGCTATCGAGATTTTTCGAATAGCTTTAAATTATTAAACGATTGAATTCACTTAATGATTAGTTTATTAGCGATTATTAGAGTTTACAGAGTTTATGTGATAGACGCGAGCAAGCGACTAGGCTGTCGTGCTGTCCGCTACTATGTTTGTAATAGTCAATCTAACACTGCATCTGCTCTAAACACGAGTTAATTGCATACTAAGTACAATGTACGCGAGCCGGCGGATTAAGCTGAGCCGGTGCGTGGGTGAAAGACACAACGCAAAAGGGAGAGCGTGATCTCCGTTACAAATTCTCTTAAATGATAACATATTCTATGAACTGCCGCTCTTAATTATAATGAAGCGATGATTGCTGAGCCCAACAACAGCTATATCTTCAAATGTGCCTTTTGTAAGATCTACTAACTTCAAAGCTCTTATGAATCTTTGAAGATGTATTCTTTGTCGGTTGAATTCCGGAATGGCATTTGAAATGTCCTTTATATAGGCTCTTTGATCGTTTATGTTTGCCATTATGTTTATTTTTCTATCTACTAGACTTGTATTAGAATCTATGTCTGTCCGTCTGTCCGTATGTATGAACGCGTCGATTTCTGAAGATATAGAAGCTAGAGACTTCAACTTTTTTTTAAAATGCTCGTATATAGCACGCGGATATCGAGTTTATCACTAAAAATCGATAACTCATCCCGTTATTTTTTTATCGATCAAAAACCTTATCGAAAACCAGTTATAAAATTATATCTCCTACACCTTTAGAGCTAAAGTCTCCAAATTTTACTGCACGTGATAGACTGCACGTGATAGAATTTCGATTTTTGTTATAATTCACCCCCCACCCCTATATCCACCCCCTTACCCTCATCTCTGTAAAAGGCGTATTTCAAATACTAGAGACTTGAGCTTTGGCAAATATACGCATAGTAATGATAAAACCACATTCTGAAAGTTTCATGAAGAACGTACGTCCACAAAAAAAGTTATTGAACAATTTAGTTCCCATAGTAAGCCCACACTGCAGCCCATGCCTGTTAATGCGTGCGTGCCTATTAGTGTCTATGTATGTGTTTGCGTGTGTGTGTGTTTGTATAAGCTGAAAGACACTAAAAATGATTGAAATGGCTGTTGCTCGGAGGGTTCAGGGTATCTCGTAGTCGAGCAGTCTCGACTAGAGCTTTCTTACTTGTTTTCTTTTACGTTTATAAGGTTCGAACGTAGTTTGATCAATAGTTTTGAAATCTTTGTCCAATTTGATTTGTCAATTATTTCTCTATTGTCATTTAATAACGTTCGTGCGTCGTTGAATGAATCAACGAGAATTTTCGCATCCTTATTTAACGTTTCTTTTTGTATTGTCCTATTCTGTTGTAAAGGTTAGTTTTTCAGCCGGGGTCAGAGTCTCAGTCTGCCCAGGGCCATAACTTACAAGACATTTGTAAATTAGTACGGGACTGTACGTAGTTAGAGAAATAGGAGAGGGTGGGGGAGTTATTACGTGTTAAATGGCCACGCGGCCCGAACTCGCCGACCACGCCCCCGCACGTTTGCACGTGGGATGGCTGCAGTGATCGAGTGGCGCGATCAAGCGCACTCTAGATCGCTGGGGTCGGGGCTGCAAAGGCGTATTGCGGGGTATTAGTGGGGCTACTACAATTGGTAGATCGCGGATCGAGGAACACCAGCGTTGTCGCCGGCGTTCACTCAAGACCACGCGATTTTTGCATGCCAGAGTTTTGACCTTCTGGCGAACGGGATATACCCTCGTTCTAACTACCTGTTAATGTTGTTATGATTATTAGTAGATTATTGCTATCAAACTAACTACAAGTAAGTACGCAATCATTTCTATATACATTTCACATTTTTATTCCATGTTACCTTATGTTTCCTACCCCTCGCTTATCTGCTTCTTATTTTCTTAAATGCCAACCGCTCACACCGAGAGCTCAAAACTAACTAACTGTGCGCAGCTTTCAAGCTTCTCCTTGCGCTCTGCAGATTTCACCACGCGACCAGCAATGCAATCCACCACCGCGAGCTTTCAAGCCGCACGGTTGCATTGCTGATCGCGTGCCCGCCCACTAATTTGAATTTTGCTTCTTATCTAAAGCTAATGGCTATGACACCTATATCTACTTAACTATCTAACACTTAGCCTACTTACTATCTACCACTTAGCCTACTTACTATCTACCAAAATAATCGATGACTCCAGAATGTAAACTTAATGGCTACAAAATTCATTAATTCCTCAACTTACTTACTACAAATATAAACTTAACGGCTACAGAATTCATTAACTTGCTTGCTACCTTACTTACTACGAACTCCTGCAACCTCAACAGCTGTAATACAATATGTAAGGTGGGCGAAAAGGCCACCTTACACCCCCCTTACTTCGACAAGGCAACTGTCACGCCCCCCGACGAGTTGATGGTCACGGTATAGGAGCGTTCCCCGTTTCCCCGGTCTCGGTTTCCGGGATCGTGTCGCTTTCTTCGTCTTCTTGATGGAATGGCTTCAACTGCGCAATGTTGGCCACCCTCCTCTTGCGTTCGCCCTCCTTCGTCAGGCGTACCACGTTGGGGGACAGGAACTTAACGACCTTGTAAGGGCCGTCGAATTTGGGCGCTAGTTTCGCCGCGAATCCTTCCGCCGCGTTCGACAATTGATGTTGTCGCAACAGCACCGCCGAACCCAACGCTGGTCTCCAGTCACGCCGTCTCAAGTTATAGTGCCTGCTTTGATCCTTTGATGCTCGCTGCAAATTACTGTGCACTATGTCGAAGATCTCCTTTATTTTGACTCCTTTGGCCTCGGGTCGGGTCTCTCTAGTCGCCGAACCGGGAGTGACTTCGTCGTATAAAGCGGCGGGTAGGCGTGGCTCCCGCCCTAACATCAGAAATGCTGGAGTGAAACCCGTGGAGTCGGCCACGCTCGAGTTGACTGCTAGCGTTATCTCCGGCAACAGCTCATCCCATGAGCTCTGGTGGCCTTCGATATACTGAGCTATCATAGTCTTCACCGTGCGATTTGTTCTCTCCGTCGGGTTCTCTCCTGTGGCGTATAAGGCGCCGTGTACTGGAGTGTCAACCCCCAAGGATTCCATAAACGCCTTTAAACTTCTGCTTGTAAATTGTACGCCGTTGTCGCAAACGAATGTCCTGGGCACTCCAAATCGGCTCGAGTAAGCGTTCCCGGAATGCCAGTTGCAGCAGAGCGGTAGTCGCTTTCCTCAATGGCACCAGCTCCACCCATTTGGCAAAAGCGTCGTGGAACACCAACAACATCGTGTTCCCTCGTTTGGAACGAGGTAAAGGTCCCACGAAGTCCGCGCACGAAGACCGTCATTGGCTCCGCCACCTGTCTGGTGAGCATATGCCCGGCCGGCTTTTGTTGCACGCATTTAAATCTTTGGCACGTCTCGCAACACTTCACGTACTTGGCGGCGTCTCTGGAACATGCCCGGCCAATAGTACCTTTGCGCAAGTCGTGCCGCTTACTGTCTTCCTCACTCCTTGATGTCCACGGCCGTGGGAGCGTCGGCTGAGCACTCCCTCATCACTCTGCCCCTCAAACTGCTGCGGGACGCAGAGCTTCCATGGGATGAAATCTTCTTTGTCTATCCGATGGCCTATATTCCGATACAACTGCCCGTTCTCTTCGCACATAGTCTCTGGAACTTCTCAGGCTCCTTTGCAATCCTTTCACGCATCCTTGCTATCCACCAGCAAGGATTTTCTTCCACGGCCTGCTCGCAACTGTCCATGGGCTGCCGGGACAGTGCGTCGGCCACTACGTTTAAGCTTCCTCGACGATAACGTATGTCCCGAACTGATATTGCTTCTCTCGTCTCTGCCTCATCCGGCCACTCCTTCCTATTGGGCACGGATCGTTCATGTCCTCCGTATTCGCTCTCTGCTACTTCTCCTGTCCGAGCGGGGCCACCCTCGGGCTCGCCTTCCCTCTCTAATTCGACTGATTTCGAACTCCGGCGACCGCTCCTCGGGTCCGCTCCTCAAGTCCTCGCTCTGCTTTACAGCTCCTCCATTATCTCGCTCCTTTCCTTTCTGTCTCTCCTTGTCGCTGGGAGACCCCCTCTAAGTCTTTCCTCCGACGTTCCCTTTTCCATTATTTTCTTCTTGTCTCTGTTCTCGTCGGGCGTTGTGCCTTGGCTCGACGCTTGCTGGACGCCAACCGTCGACACTGCGATTACCGACTTTGGGCCCTCTTTTGGCGTTGCGGCCTCGTGCAACGCCTCCGAGCCCAACTCCTTCACTCCCTCGACGAGCTGGCGTTGCTCTCCAAGACTGCTGTTGCCTTTCTCCACTCGTCGTCCACTTGATGGCGATGCGCCTTCTCCCACGTCGTCTACCATCCTCATCTCGAGCTCCGCGTTGCCGCAACGCACCCGTAGTGCCGAAATAGCGCATAGGAAGTCCATGCCGAGGATGACATGGCGATTCTAGCATGGTCGGCATTATCAGCAAGTTTTTCTTTGCTTCCGCCGTTTTTCCTGCCAGGCTCACGTCTGTCCTCACCATCTCCGTCACGTTCAGTGCTGATCCATCGGCCAATCTGATCCGTGACTCAACCTCGGCAACGCTCGCCTCCTATCGTCCCGTCGGCGCACTGCAGTCCTCACTGACAAAACTGCGTGTGGCTCCAGTGTCGATCGTGGCGGTCATCCTTTGACCCCCGACCGTCACCGACGCGACGATCTTCCACTCCTTTACTCCGGAGCGGGTTCCTCTCCTCATCTGCCGTGATTAATTGGCGCCGCTCCGCTCTCTTGGAGGGCGCCCTTGGCCGTTTCCCGAGCTGTCTCGTTCGCAGCACTCCCTCGCAGTCCGGCCTCGCTGCCCACAGCAACGCCAGCAGAACAACACTGGCGCGTTAGGACATTCTCGCGCGAAGTGTCCAGGATGTGCGCATCGATAACAGGCCCGACTTGGCCTGGGTCCAGCATCCTGTGCCATCATCCGGCTAGCTTTGCCTCCGCCGACTGTGTCGCCACCGGCGTCTCCGTCCGCCCCTCGACTTGTCCTCCAGATCGGGGAACATATGTCTTTGCGCGGAAAGGATTACTCTGCCGCACCTCCACTGGCTTGGGCCAGATGGTCTCCACCGTAGCTTTCCTTCCTTGTTCTCTCTGTTGGCTCCTCACGTTCTCGAACTCCGCGGCCATCTAGGTCAGCTGCGTTAGAGATGAGGAAATCGTGCCTCCGTACGTACAGTTCTGTATTCCGGATGGATGCGTTCTCGTAGGCCCTTATTCAATTCTTAGGCCGGAGGCTGTATCTAGCCTGACGCATCAATAAACGCAGCTCAATCAAGTAGTCCTTGAAGGGTTCGTCTTCTCCGCTGCCGTCGCGCCCGGATCTGGTCCCCTCCAAACGCTCGAGGGGGGTAGTGGGAGGCAAGTGGAAGAAGTCCAAGAACTCCTTCTTAAATTCCAACCAGGGCACATCTCTTAGCCCGCTGGTCAGGAACCATTTGGCCGCCTTGTCTGCCAACACCTCGCTCAGCGCCCTCTGGCATCCCTGTCCAGCTCAATCCCGCATAAGTTATAGCTCGTTCCTCCAAGATTTCGATGAAACCGAGGGGATCCGACCGACCGTCGTACTTCATTCCCCACTTCCCTGACTTGCTCGGCGATATTCCAAGGCGGGTGCCTCTCTGGTGGCGGTGAGAGCGCTTTGAGTCCGACGCTCAACACTCATCTCGCTTCCATTGCCGGATCCCTTCGGCTTTTTCGTCCCTCCGGCTCCCCAGCTATGCCGCTCGCCGTCGGTAAGCTAAGCCTCAGCGGCGCCGTAACGAAAATCGTAGAACCACTCTCCCTGGATCCTTTCGTAGATCCAGGGTTCTGACTTCTGGTATGCGCGGCTGCCCATGCTCGACATCGCTCCTCCCGAAGAGTATCGTGCCTCCGTCATTCCAAGCCAGTCGCCCCTTTGACTTCCGCCGAATAGCCACCGCCCCCGGATGTAGGACCGCAATCTCTTTCTTAAATCTTCCACGCGGCCCACTGCGTCCGTCCAAGGCCGAAGTCTCGGGCAACCGCTATCAATTCTTCTTTGCAGCGCTGGTAAACCCAGCCGACGTTCAGTCCCGAACTGTGGGATACCCTCCTTCCATCCCCTTGATGCCCGGGTGCTTTTTTTTTTCTGGCGTCCTTGGTTACTTATACTAATGATCTCTAGTCGTTTAACTTTTCTTTTCTCTTTTCTCTTTTTTTCTCTCTTTTTTTTTTTTTTTTTATTTATCTATTTATTTATTTTTTTCTTCTTCTTCTCCTTTTTTTTTTTTTTTTTTTTTTTTTACTCTCTTATTATCAATATATATTTATTTTTTTCCCAAATTTTCTTATCTTATACAATTTTGTTTGCTTTTATCGTCTCAATCTATCTTATTCTGCTTCTTTATTTCTCTTCCTTGCCTTTATACACTTATTTACATAGTTTTTCTTTACTTTTCTTTATTCGTCTTAATCTACTTTGTTCCTTTTTTTTTTTTCTTAATATACTTTCTTTTATTTTGTTTCCTTTATTCTTCTCAATTTGTTTTATTTCTCTCTTTTTTTTTTTCTTGGCTTACTTTATTTTATTTCGCTTTTCTGTATCCTTCTTAATCTATCTTTTTTTTATTTCGCTTTCCTGTATTCCGCTTTATTTCATCTCCCTTTGGTTTAACTTACTTTTACCGTATCTCCCTTTACCTTCACTTTGCATCTTCTCTTCGTCACCTTTTATTTATTTTCCACCTTGCTACTTTCATTCATCTTCAATTTCGTATCTGCTTCATCTTATTTTGCCTTTTCCGCGCTAACTTTACCCTAGCTTTTCTTCACCTCTAGTTCAGCTGACTTTTCTTCCTTTATTTCACAACTTTTATTTACCCACTGGGTTTTGTTCTTCTCTTCACTTCTCCCGATCCTATTGTCATGCACTCTACCTTATTTCATTTATTTATTTCATTTTAATTATTTGTTATTTGTTTATTTATTGTTTGTTATTAATTATTATTAATTTGTATTTATTTATTTATTTATTTTTTTTTTTTTTATTTTTTTATTTTTTTATTTATTTATTTTTTTTATTTTATTATTTTTTTATTATTTTTTATTTGTTTATAATTTTTATTTATTTATAACTTTTATTTATTTATAATCTTTATTTGTTTCTCAATTTTTATTTATTTATAACTTTATTTGTTTTATAATTTTTTATTTATTTATAATTTTTATTTATTGCCTACAAATTTTATTTATTTATAACTTATTTATTTATAATTTTTATTTTTTTATAATTTTTCTTTATTTATAACTTTTATTTAATTATAATTTTTATTATTTATAATTTCTATTTATTTATAATTTTTATTTATTTATAATTTTTATTTATTTATAAATTTTATTTATTTATAACTTTTATTAATTATAATTTTTAATTATTTATAATTTTTATTTATTTATAACTTTTATTTGTTTATAACTTTTATTTATTTATAATTGTTATTTGTTTATAATTTTTATTAATTTATAATTTTTATTGTTTATAACTTTTATTTATTTATAATTGTTATTTGTTTATAACTTTTATTTATTTATAATTGTTATTTTTTTATAACTTTTATTAATTATAATTTTTATTTATTTATAATTTTTATTTATTTATAATTTTTATTTATTTATAATTTTTATTTGTTTATAATTTTTATTTATTTTATAACTTTTGTTTGTTTTAATTTTTATTTATTTATAATTTTTATTTATTTATTATTTTTATCTGTTTTATTATTTTCTTTATTTATAGTTTTTATAGTTTTATTTATTCATAATTATTTATTTATAATTATTTATTTTTTATTAATTTTTATTTATTTATAAATTTTATTTATTTATAACTTTTATTTAATTATAATTTTTATTTATTTATAATTTTTATTTATTTATAATTTTTATTTATTTATAATTTTTATTTATTTATAATTTTTATTTATTTATAACTTTTATTTGTTTATAATTATTTATTCATTTATAAAATTTTATTTATTTATAACTTTTATTTATTTATAATTTTTATTTATTTATGACTTTTATTTATTTATAATTTTTAGTTTTTATAGTTTTTATTTATTCACTAATTATTTATTAATTATTTGTTGTTTATTAACTGTTTATTTTCA